>JARFJB010000317.1:165000-305000 GCA_036346205.1 Vesta saturnalis
GATCCATAAACTGTGTTTTCTTGATGGTTCTTTCTCAGATTCTAATCAACGAATTGAATGATTATTGCGCAAAATTCGTTCATTCTAGTTTGAGTAATTCTGTTGTTTACCTATCCCAAGACGATGCAACACTTCATCTTACCCGTAACATAAATATATCTAACAGAAGTGATGTCTTAATATAAATATATCTTATTAATTATAAATATTGGAGGTCGATCAATAATCAGTTAAACTACGATAATTTCTTAAGTTTGAAATTTATTAACACTAATGTACTTCTTATAAATTGTGCGCCCTACTACTGGTTATTGCTTAGATCAAATCATTGTTTTAGTATTTCAAAATGTTCTATAACCAACAATTCAATGCATATGCAAATCTGCCAGGTCTGTAAGTAATTCAATTTTGGAAGTTAATTTAATCTGACTTATACCAATTAAACCCTTATTTCTTTAGCTAGTTTTTAAAATATCAACATAAAGTTCCGACAATATTCTACTCAGTGCAAGAGTAATTGAATTTAAGGCTTCTATATAGCATTAAAAATATTTCACTCAAAACGAAATAGCTGACCAGGTACAACATGACGTTGGATAAAATTCGGTACAAAATCTCTCCAATATTCAAACATCGAATCTCCATTCCTGATCTGCATGTTTCTGTAATTTTCCAAATACCGTATGCCAATATAGCCCCAGCACTATATGAACTACGTTGTATTGTATAATGTTGGTTAAATATACATTCATTAACATCATTACAATATTGGTTGCATTACACTCCACCAATATAAAGCCAAAAATGTATAATTTATGTGGATAAGTCAATATTGGAAAGATGTAATTTTATCAATTATAAGCTAATGTTGTAATTACAATATTTATCCAATACAGCGCCTGGATTTTATTTGCAAGGTAGTTAAATATAGATTTATCGATTTTTTACAATGCAAAATCTATGTGGACAGGTCAATATTGGAATGACATGGTATTATTGACTGTATGCCACCAATGTATGACCAATAATAGAAAATGTACATGGATAAGTTAATATTGAAATGATATAGTATTATCACCTTTAAACCAATTTTATCGCTGAAATATTTAATCCATATAGTGCCACTATTGTGTTTACGAAGTTGTACTGTATGATCTTGTTTACATACACGTTTAACCAATACCATACAGTACAATAGTGGCCCTATATTGCTTAAATAGTATTTTTCAAGTCAGCAAGAGCACATTTTTGTTACCACCGAAATATTAGTACTCATTATTACACTTAATACATTTGTCCCATCGGTGTTTCCACTGTTCTAAGCATTTTTTGTATTGTTCTTCAGTAATAGCTGTCAGCTCTTCCTCGTTTTTTCTTGACATAGTCAATGTTGTCGAATTTGAGTCCTTTCATGCCTCTTTTGTTGCTTGGAAATAAGAAGAAATCACCCAGAGTCAGGTCAGGTGAGTAATGTGCGTGGGGCAGCGTAACCATGTTATTTTTTGCCAAACACCGGTTGAGAGAGATGGTTGTATGTGCAGGTGCGTTGTCATGGTGAAAAATTTAGCCCCTGTCTGCCACAAATCGGATCTTTTTGTCGAACACTGTTGCGCAATCTTCCTAAATTTCCAAATAGAAATCTAGATTAACCATCTGGCCTGGTGGAACAAACTCTGAATGAACTACCCCCTTCACATCAAAAAAGCAAGTCAACACTACTTTGATGTTTAATTTGACTTGACGACTTTTGTAAGGTGTTTTCAACATTAGAACAATTTCAGCAGCGTGGTTACTGGGCAGGAAGCAACATTTCACAACCGCACGTTGTTCATTCAACTTGTCATAATGAAAAAACTATCACTACAGATGAATAAAACAAACCAGGTCAACGAATCAGGTGGTACTGAACTGGTAATGAGTAGCGCTACACACACTTAATGGGACAAATCCACACTGCACAAGCCCCATCGACAGCAGAGCTATTCTGGTTTTTTAGAGCAGCCCCTCGTACGTATTTATTTTACATTACACCACAAAGTGAGTAAAATTATTAAGAAAACCGTATCAATTAATCATGAAGAATGAAAATAAGTGTACATAATTCTTAGATAATGTTACCTTTCTTGCTTTAAACAGAGATAACAGTGAACAAACGATTGTGTCGTTTTTGGTCCTGTTATACCCGACTATAGGTAACGTTCGCTTAAAGAGATGTTGACCGCTTGTATTATTACATAGGTACTTAAAATTAACTTATTTACTTTTATCGATTTACTTAACTGCTTTTTTTAGCGTTTTAGTTAACTATCTCTGTATATTTAAATTTCTTTGATTAAACTTTAGTAACAAATACAATTTGGCCATTGATGATTACGTTCGAGTAATGTTTTCAATGAATGGCGTTATATAATCGGTGAGAAAGTTTTGTGGATCGGCTGGCAAATGTTCTAACGCGATATTGGTAGCTAATGCATGATGACGTTAGACGTCATAATCGATAGCCAGATGTAGAAGTTAAATCACCATTATACTTATTACAACATAGCGTCAAGATTTATACAGTTGTAGTTTTATTGTGTAACACTGGTCAAATATAGATTCAATTTTATCTCTACATCACCACACAACCCAGAGGACATTATACAGAAATAATAAGTATCGTTATGTTATGTTTCTTTTTGAATTCATTCACTTAATCAATTTCTATAATCTGGTAAGACCACATTTCAAACACGTTTGTTAAGTTGAAAGTTGTTTAAGCAATCACGTCACTATTGTACAGCGATTCCATCATCGCTGGTGTGATTTTACATTTATTATAGTTTTACTATCATTTGTGCTTGCGAAGATGACTTAATGTGCGGACAACTGTGGCAGAATACACCTTATTTTAATTGTTATTATTGACGAGACCGAGGTTTACATAAACATGTTAGAGGGTGACTGGATCTGAAAGGGAACTTGTAGATGGACTTGAAGGCGCATTTTGAGAAGAGAACCATAAATTATAAAATGGGGTTATGTTTTGTAGTTACGGACATGAATCATCTTCCAATACAGTATTCTATATTTTGCAAAATTCATTATCTGCTGGGCCTTTAGACCTCAGTTGAAGCTAGCTACTTAACTATCGTTGGAAGAAGTACGTATAAAAGTAATTTGTGAGAGTGATTATTATGGACTACTGTTCTATTTTTTGCATAATTCAGTCAATTTAGTGTATAATATTTTTTTTTATCTTGTTAAATATTAAGATGGTCTTTGTACGCTTAGTATGTTTGCATGTGAAGGAGTTTTGCTGTGCATATCCAATAAGCATTGTCACTCTACATCCCTAACTTAAATTTTTATTAATGGGTTGTTGTGGAACAAAGGTAACTTTATGGGTGACCGTGCGTCTTACAGACACCGCACGATCGTTAACGCGTCTACATTACCCTATCACAAATATGTAACAAGCGGTTATTTTTGGCGTACATCCGAACGTGCTAGTGAGAGATGCTTCCTTCGTTTCATCTTCCAAGTATTTACGTCGCGGGGTCTAGCAGACTTAAGGTTCTTCTAATATGGATGATTCCCACGCTGTGAAAGTGTTAGACGAGGATTTCGAGGATGTGTGAACAAAATGGTATAATTAGGCGAACAGTGACAAGTGAATATGATGTGGAAGAAGAATATTACATGGATCATTATATGGACAGTGAATAAGAATGAGTGAAAATGAAGACTAACATGACCCGAAACAATATCTAGCAAAGACAAAGAAGAGTGCGCAATTCCTGTAACTATTACTGTTGAAGGGATAGGTATAAGTGGGTCAAAAAGGAGTCAACCAGAAATGTCTGTACGGCTGCTCATAATACAATGAGTCAAACACCTTTACAATACCAAGAGAAATGTGATTGGTCACAATTGGTTTAGTTCGGTTTAGTTAGTATTTCATCTAAAAAAAAATAAACCTACAGACGCCGACACAATGCAGAAAAATAAAAAAGAAGCTCCCCATAGTTCCTCCGCGATCAAATCATAATGAAGGCGACACTTTGTATAGATTTACCAAAGACCTAACACCTTTATCCCGCAAAACTTAGAAAACAAAGCTGCAATAATAATTTTTCCATGCATCATTCCATAGAACTCCTAAGATAATTGGAATATATTCAAGTTTGCAGAAACCCTGGCAGATGAACTAGTTTCCTCACATTTACATAGAAGGTTTGAACAATACAAAAGCAGCTGAAATAATTTATCGGAAGTATCCTTGATATCCCCAAAAAAAAGGCTAATGAACAAGAAGAAAAGCTTGGAATAAGAACTATATCTGTCCATCCATTAACCCTTCGTCGGGCGCAATGCTGATTCTAACACGTCCGGGCGCAATATATCTGAGACATTCCAGTATTCTATCTCGTTTAATACATACTTATCTTTACGTCTGTTGTTAGTTTATGTAAAATAAAATTGTTTTAATTTAAACAAGGTACAAAAACAAACATTTGCACTTAAAATATCTTTTATTAATTTTAATTTTCATATACATAAGATTGAAATGAAAACGGTACTTACTAGGTATACGTTCTTAAAAAGTAAAAAATTTATTATTTATTATTTATTGAATGTAACAACAAAAATATAAAATATAGGAACCTAAACATAATATCAACTCAATCTTCATCACTTTGTTCGTTGCATAAATTTGATTAATAACATTGATTGCATATCATGACGGCATACTCAAGGCAGAAACATTTATTACATTGCTTGCAAAAGTACTTAGAAAGCCTTGTTTTTTTATTAGATGAACAGGACGCACAACGTTTCCGTTTATTACTACTTCTCGAAGGTAGGTCTTTGTCCTCTTTGTTATTTGGACAATTCGTTTGTTTAGTTTTTCTTGAAGATACAATGGCATTCCTCGACTTTTCGTGCTCCGTCTATTCAGATCATCTACCACTAGTTCCCTAACAAGCTGTTTTAAAAAATCTTTCCTGCTCTTGACTACGTTATCATTTTTTAGATGAACAACTAGAGAATTAATTTCACTTATATTTAGAATGGCAAAGAAAGCGACCATTGGCCAACGGCGAGTGTTCCTTGCTATATTATAGGTGGCGGCCATTTTATCAACTACATCAACACCAGATTTCGTTGCATTGTAAAATGTGACGATTTCTGGTTTCCGATCATCTAGTGTTCCCAAGTCGATAGCTGCATCATAATGAAGGCTTGAAATCAAAACGACGTTTTTCCCCTTTTTTGGAACATAAGATACGATGGTTCCATTATTTGAATATCTAAACAGGCTACTTTTTTCCTCCCTATGTTTAGTAGCTACAAATTCTATTGGTAATTCTCGTTTGTTTTTTTATTGTTCCAACATATGAAAGTTTTTTATCTTTGACGTCAGTTACTGAAGAAACAGCAGTGAACCAATTGTCCGCTGTTATATTACGTCCATTTTGATATATTGGTTCCGCAAGCCTTTTGACAACGTCGACGGGTTTATTACTAAGTTGGTACGGGCCTTCGGGCTGTTTTCCTGTATATTTCTAGATTATGTGTATAATAATTTTGTGAATCCACCAAAGAAAAGATTTTAATTCCATATTTCGCCGGTTTGGATGGAATGTATTGACGAAATCCATATCTACCGCGAAATGCTACAAACATTTCATCAATGCTTACATTTTGTCTGACAGAGTAAGTCTTCTTGCAGTTTTCGGTGAATAAAGTAAAAACTTTACGAATTGCTGAAAGTTTGTCCGATTTTTTTCTGGTGCCTCTGCTAGATTTGTCGTCAAAGCGCATGCAACGTAACAGAAATTTGAAACGTTTGATACTCATTACCACACGAAACATCTCTACCCCTGTTCCATCTGTCACCCATAACTCTTCTAAGCTCTGTCTATTACTACGAACAAGCCCTGCAATGAATAGTAGACCAATAACTGCCTTTATTTCAGTGTTATCGGTTAATTTTGCATCTCTTGCGCGTTGGAATTTGGGTCTAATTGACTCAATGTACTGGTTAGTAGACTGAACAATAATATTTAATATGTCCTTCGTTATAAAATAACTCCAAGACTGATACGCTGTCTTAGCTTCTTTCGCGGGATCGTTGACTCCGGGCATAGCCGTAATAATATTGTGCTTCTTCTTCTTTACACGTTGAGAGCCCATGATTTTACACCACTTTGTAGATTTATCCTTTCCAACGAAAAAATCACCCCCTTCTTCGTTACCAATGTCGTCATCTGAAGCGTCTGCATCTGTAAATTGGTCCGTGCCAGAGTCGTCTTGACGGGCTTCTACATAGTGTTCAGTTTCGGTATCAGTCTCGTCTTCAAAATCTTCCGCTAATAACACGTCATTGTCATCCTCGTCAAGTATTCGTAATAACATTTCTCTATCTTTTGGATCGTCGGTTTGATAACGTCGATTTGCCGCCATTTTCCCAAGGTAACCTACGAAATTCAATACAAATAACATTACTAGGTGCATGTATGTGTGAGATACAACTCAAGAATTATAAATATTATCATAAAATATCTATAATGAACATCTTATTGACGTACCTTATGATGCGATATTTAAGACAAAATTGGTAAATTATATTAACGCACACTCAAGAAATAACTACTCTAAAGGGCGCAATGTATCTCAGAGATAAATACTGCAATAGTCCGTAAACGTAATCTTAAACAGGAGCGTTAACTACACCACTACATGCACTAGACTGATGTAGGAATATACATGGAAGGTCAACCTGCTACTTGCTCCCACCCAAATAAAATCAACCCCACACTTCGCACCGTATCTCACAGATCTATTGCGCCCGACGAAGGGTTAAGAAGAAAGACGGTACAGTGTGTCTTGCCAATGAAATCGGGACACACGGTATATTTATGCACTAAGTGCCAAAAATCCATACTCTTGCTGTGTTCTCGAAAAATTTGTAAACATATTTAAATGTTTTTATATAATTTCATATATGAATAACAACTAACAAAACTAGATTTGGCCCATGACTTAGGGACTTCGGTTATCATAGAATGTGTGCAAACTATCTGGAGATTCCTTCTACACAAGTGCTTTTAAACTATTATATCTATCGGACATTGCGTACAAATACCAGCGTAATATTTCCACTGCAAGTTGCATTCACAATATCATCATTTGTTATTCTAAATAACTCAGCAGCAGTTTCTCATTCTTCTGTAGGTTTACAAAATAACAAATCTTCAATTATTGTACCTCCCTGACATAATCTATTGTAGTAGATCAAAGGGTATCATCACGGCTGCATGTTGCTTCATCAAGCTGTACGGTAAATAATTTTTCAACTAATTCAGATTCAAGCTGTTGCTGAGTACCAACGACAGAGGAGTATTCTCAAATTGTTTAGCATATCTCTCACCAAACATTGTTTCTGCCATGACTACAGCGGCTCGTAGAATGAGTTGATCTGCAATAGTAGCTTTTTACATTTAGCTATACTATAAGCTACTTGGTAAGATATCGATAAGGCTCTATCACTCCCCGTAACAATTTTCAGAAAATTTGACTTCTGTCTCACTGAAGATCTGAGTTTATCTAAAAAAATTTCTCACAGGACTTACCAACATATGGTTCAGGGTTTCTTAATGTCCCTTCAACTTATTTGGTTTCATGCCAACTGCAGCCAAAATTTTAGACAAATAACACATTGACGTTTTTCTTCCCCTCTTATTGCAGTACTTGTAAAACCCAAATTTAAGTACCTATGCTTGATCATATTTTCGTGTTTTCTATTTTATAATAGAATTCTAACTGGTATTTGGTAAACCTTTTATAACAATCTTAGCGCACAAACTAATAACTCACAATCGAACGCACTGCTTTTATATTCGCGTATCTTCAGTCCAGTCGGATCACAACTCGTTCTTAATACAGTTTTAATCAACATTTTTTATAGTCGCGTATCAACTGCTTGTATAGTAGCGTATTTTCAATCCGGACTGTTCGAGATTCTTCGGTATCTACCGCGAACATTCGGGTAACGGAGTAAATCATGTAATAATACTGTGCGAATTCACTACATCCGCGATGATATCGTACGCTGCAATACATTTCAGCGTATAACTAGTGACTCTGCTCTACTATTTTTATGTTATATTGCACAAGGGGGCGATGAATTATCCAGGGTACCTAAAGGGTGGCGCGGAATACAATCGTTTGAGAAACGCTGTCCTAAATAAAACTTATTTTCACACCACAATTGTGTCTAAATCGTTACTAAGTGTTAGTGTACATATCGTACAGACTTAAATTCAAAATATGGTGCAAAATATTATGACGTGCAATGGGTCCCCACATACCAATATCTTCACCGGAAACTACTGAGATCGCAGTTTATAAAATTGACCAAAAAACCACGATTATTACTTCTTATTCATATAAAGTGAAAATTTAATATTTCAGTATTTTATGTTAGTTAACGTATGTTTGATTACTATTCCGTAAGCTTTATAACATTTTATTTTGTGGAAGTATCTTTCACGCCTTTAAAGTAAAAACTTCAATACATTCCAGTTCTATATAACACACCCTTTCTTCAATTTCGTTACAGATATTAACCAACCATGCAATAGACAATATTGAGTTTATTTACTTTCAGCAGTTGCCAGCAACTTCACATTGAGTAATTTTCTAAATTCTCTAGAATTACAGTAAGTGGACCGAGAAGACTTGAGCAAACGTATACTAAAATGCTTTTCATTTCTAAGGAAACGCTTTTAACACGTGTAACTGTTGCCTTTGCAAAATCACCATCTTTGTAATTTTGCTAATGCTGTTAAACGTGAGTAGATTACAATCATAACGTAAAAATATACAATAATATATTCAGAATGGGATACGCTAATATTAAGGTTTTAGAAAATTATCTAACAGAGATGCTTTTAAACGTTAATTATGCACAGAAACTCAAACATTTTCACGGTGCTATTCACGGATAGATATATACATTCAATTTAGAGCCTTCTCTGTGGTATTGTCTGCTTCAATTCATTTCAGGAACAACCCGCATTATAATTGCACAAAGGGTTTCCGTGATATTTAAAATTATTTATGAAATAGTACACTTTGGTACAGTTACATTTGTTATAAAAAAAGAAAACATGAATAATGGTTGGAAAGAGTCAAAAAGGTTTACATTGAAAATGTAAAAAGCCTCTAGCAGTTTCACTTTTATATGGCCATCAGCTAATAAATATGAGATCAAAGTGAGTTTAGAATGTAGCCCTCTCGATTTTCGGTTGAAAAATATCGAATAAATTAAAGAGAAGTTTTTTACTGCTATAAAATTTAGAGTCTAAGCCTTTTGGGAGTAATGAGTTAGATATATTGAGGCTAGACGCATACAACACAAATTAACATTTGAATAAACATGAATTCGGATCATTTGTCATTTACATATTTCTATTGCAAAATTTATTGAAGGCTTGGTGGTTTAAGAGTTAGTTTAAAAATTGTAATCTTGAATTTTATAGCCATGAAGATATAAGAAATTTTAACGAGTCGATTGCAATAGGTTTATCATTTGGGACTGTTCCACTATCTCTGCAGCTTCTCGTTTTATACGCTGTTCTGGTTTAATATTTATGGCCGTAGATACACCTACTGTGGTTAATAATTACCGTTTGGCTTATGAAGCGTTCAGACAATACGACAAAATGGCATTACGTCTGTATCGCAATAGGGGAAGTTTTTTCGCGGTTGTTTCTAAAAAAAGCTTTAAAACTATATCAGAAGTGCATGCATGATACTCTGATGTGTTGCCTACTTACATGGTACTTTGGGAATTTTCTATTTTTATCTTTCCAGTAAAAAAATAAGACTACTGGTCCAATATAATGAACAGGTAGCTTAAAAAATTGTACCACTTAACTATTATGAGCAAAATGGGATATAAAAGATAAAAATGAAAAAATATAATACATGACTGAAAACTTTCACAATTATTACACATACTTAATATACTTAACTCTTTAGGTTTTTTTTATGTTGTATACGTATGTTTAAGTTGTTTAAACGTTTCGATAACACTTACACAGATCTTCGTCAGTAGAAATATTATCTTTTGAAATTCTTAACCTTTAAGTGGTGCGGTGAATCAGGCTTACACAAGTAGTGCGATGGGCGTCTCTCAGGAAATATGCAGTGCGTCGACGCTATTATTACAATTATGATAACATTCGTGATGAAATAACAGTAATTCATATTTTTTATCATTTATTAATACTTTAGGTACATGGATGCTGTCTCACAAAAAATAAAAATTTAGTGGAAACTACTAAAATACGAAAATGAATGCACTGTATCATTTTTTAGATAAACGTGATGAACATATTTCCTCGTTCGTATGACATAGTAAATACAAAGTGAAAAATAAAAAAAATACACTCTCACCAACATGAAGTATAATAAAAAAATAGAACACTGCTTTTTTATATGCTCATTACAGACATTCCTATTGCATGTGACACACACTTGTTTCACTTGTCTGTTTATTCTTCTTGGACATAAGAGACATCTGTTTCTCCTACGAGCTTCTGGCAATGCTTCTGCGAGTCTCTCTTCTATATTCAGTAGTGTCCCCAAATACTGGTGGATCGCTCTGGGAATATGACTGTCATTGTATCCGTCTACCTGCATTGGCCTGACCAAATCTCTAGCTAAGGCTTTCAAGAAGTCTGATCGCTGCATAGACCTAGGCGAATTTGAATTGACAATAACAGAGCTGTTCACTGCACAGACATTTATCAGATGAAAAAAAATTACCATTGACCATCTTCGGGTTCTTCTTCCAACATTATAAGTTGCACATAATTTGTCATTTGTGTCGACTCCTCCTTTGGTGAGATTGTAAAACGTAACAATCTCTGGTTTCTGCTCCGCTCCAGTTTCCGGGTCAATCGTAGCATCATTGTGAAGCGTTGACAACAATTCTACGGCTTTGCCTTTTTTGGAAACATAAGAGACCAACGTTGTGGTTTTGGAAAACCAAACATTGTGCTTTTCACTAGTCTCTTTCGCGCTGGTAGAAATTCTACAGGGATTTCTTTCTCAGAGTGCCGACCAATGTTATCCTCTGTTGGGCTAAAAGACGACTTGCAAGGGGCACACTGGTGTACCAGTTATCGACTGTAAGGTTTCTTCCTGTTCCATCAATTGGCTTGATCAATCTTATCACTATATCTTCTGGGGTGTTACTTCTTTCAAATGGGCCAGGTGGTTGTTTTCCAGCATATATTTCCATTGTCAGATTATAAACATTTCTGGCATCTACGAGAGCAAAAATTTTGATGCTGTACTTGTTGGGCTTTGAGGGGATGAACTATCTAAAACTATAATTTCCTCGGAATCCGACTAGCTGTTCATCAATCGTAACGTATTCACTTGGTCTGAATAGTGACTGACACTTATTGACGATGCTTTCAAAAAACATCCTAACAGAAGCAAGTTTGTCGGTTTTCATTCGACGTTCTCCCGTTCTCAAGTCATCGAACCTTATACAGCGAAGAAGAAACAAAAATCTCTGACTGCTCATAACAGAAAGATAAAATTCACCGCAAATATCATCTGGAGAAAACAGGTCTTTGTAGTTCAAGTGAGATGCTCTCATTACACCTGACATCAGCAGCAATCCTAAAAACGCTCTCATTTCGACGTCTGATGTTGGTCTTGCGTGATGAACCTCTTGAAATCTTGGTAACACTGTTGTGGATATATACGTGTTTGTATTTTATACAAGCATATTGATAACGTCGTCATCAAAAAATAAACAGAAAACTTGTTTTGGATCTGTAACATTCCTACTATCACCTACACACCCAGGCAAGTGCGTTATGATATTGTGCCTTTTGGTTCTAGTAGATACAGGACGAGCTTTGTCCCATCTAGTGCTTTTGTCTTTTCCAATGAAGTAATCTGTTGTAACTGATATAGGCGTTTCAATTTCATCACCTGTATCCTGTTCCTGTTCTAAAGATGTACTATGCCCACTTTCGCTAAGATGGTCTTCACTTTATTCATCAGCAAATACAGGAACATCTTGTGCTAGCTCATTTTCCAGGTCAATTTCTTCAGCTGTTTGCTCTAATTCACTTTGAGTCAACGGTCGAAAGAACTCTCTCCAAACCCGAGTCGCGTCTGCCATATTAGATAGAAAAGAACTAGGTACTGTATCTTTATAAATTACACGAGAAAGCAGTGTGTTTGCTACAATCAGTTGAAACGAACTGAACATAAATGTTGTGAAAAAAGTGATGAATTTCATATGCATTGAGTAGTCGATAAAACTGCAAGCAGCAAATGTATATAATATGGATCCCTAAACAGTCATAAATAAAAGGAACTGCTTGCAATAAATAGTATCATGCAGTGAATAAGCAATGTCAACATGAAAGCTAATCATGAACAGAAAGATACCCGCACTTCCGACCGTCATAATCCTGCCGACGTAAGTGGTGCGCTGGTCGCCGCAGAGGCGACCGCCGTGCATCTGATTACAAAAATTCTTATTACGGATATCTGTGATTTTTTTTTCAGAAACAAATGATAATATTATATTCCCAATACCACAAACTAGGAATACCTATAATGATTTCATTTGAATTTTATTCATTACAAAGCTGCGACTATTTCAGGCTGACCAGTTGCCTCATCGACGCTCACCGCACTACTTAAAGGTTAAAGATGTGAAATTGGAAATATATACAAACACACTACATAAAAACCCAAAAAAGATAAATACTTTATTACATGAAAAATTTATTTGATGCAAAATTTAAATACTAAGATCACATTATTGGCACTTAAAACGTTGAACCATGTCCTCAATAACACATTAATTGCAATGTTTTCAGTAACACACTTTTTGACTCAGCCTTTTTTTTTGCTTGGAACTATCTGAATCGAATTCAACCTTGCACTTAACCATCTTTCTTTTACCTGGTGACTGTATATTGAAGAAAACCTTTACTCGACCTAGACGTGATAACAATTTTCGTTTCTTTGACCGACCATTGGACTTTTTAATATTCGTTCTATAGACATAATATGAGATTCTTCGAAAGTCGATGCCACATTTTGGAACCCAGCAACTGGCTCGTCCATACAGGCTTTCGAAGCATTCGAGTTTTTCTTTACGTAGTGAACAAGTGGCTCTTCGTCACTATCTGAATTGGTTTCACTTACAAGATTTTGATTGGGGTCCGTGCTATTTTTATTGGTATAAAGTCAACATGAGTAGAATCGTTGCGATCTACTGGCCATACTTAAATTTTCCTAAATCAATTTATAGAATTTGCTATCACTGCTGCTCTGGCATAGGCTTAATCGGGGACTTGTGCAACTTGGTATTGTGAAACATTAGTCTTGGGTGAAACTTAACCACTTTTCATTTTCATCAGTGCAGTAGAGCTCCAGAGGTTGCAAATATAATGGCCGGAGTCTATGACTTGTGTTTTCCTGCAAACTGTGAAATTATGACACTATTTTAGGTGAGAGGCATGTGTACCCCAGGGCGTATCACCAGCCTTACCGTAGTAAGGGCTGCAGTAAATTTTTCCTTGTCCTTAATCTATTTTCGTCCTATTCTTCCCCTTACCTTCACTATCTTCCTATCGGATAAAAAGTCCAAAATTAAATAGGAATTGCTGTGGTTTCCAGGGTAACAAACGGTGAACATAAAATTCTGCCCCATTCGGGTATTACAAAGGGCAATGTCCAAGCGACCCCGGTCATCGAAAGTACTCTCTTTTTAATCCACTATTGCAACATCCGCGGCATCAGACCTAATTTTAATGTTGTTCATCAACATCTTACACAATCACAACCTGACATTTTGTTTCTATCTAAAACATGTCTCTTCTGAAAACTCCTACTCACACGACTGTTGCTATAAAACTAGTACCAGTCCTATCTAAACTGTACTCGGTCTCTATATTTTCTGGAAACTTTCTTCACCCATGGAAGTTAGCAAATATTCCCACAAAAAGGGATATGACCGATCCCTCAAACTACCGACCAATTTTCAACACTTACATTTTGTCTAAAACCATGAAAAAGCCATCAATCAGCAACTACTCTGTTTCCTTGAAACTAACAAACTCGTTAGTGACCACCAGTATGGTTTTAGGCAGAGTTGTTCAAAAGGTGATCTTTCATTTGTGACACGTTTGGAACAATACATGAAAATAGTCCGTTAAAACAATTGTAGTCGCTTTAGATATCTCAAAACCATTTGACCAAGTATGCTATAAGTGCTTACTTGCCAAACTCACGTCGTTTGGGTTAAATGATTCGCTTCTCAACTGGGTTTTTGGTTTCCTAGATAATAGACGAATACGTGTCGTAGTTTATCGTTTCTTTTCAAAAGAACTTAACGTGGGCGTGTCACAGGGGTCAGTTACCATGCCACTTCTATGATATATAAATGACCTTATTACTGTACCGACTAACCCAGTGGGTTGCTTGGCTAACCACAGAATTCTTCATTATAGTGCATATCAATCAGCTTATGATGGTAATCCACATTCTATAGCAAATCAAGACTGTAAAGCTGAAATGGAAGTTTCAACCCACAAAGACATTCAACGTATCCTTGAATGGAGAAGTAATAAAATAGTTAAATTTAATTATAATAATGCTTAGTGTTGCCTTGTGTCCGCCAAAAAGATCGATCATCGTGGATAGCTTAGATTTTAAGTTTTCAAACTGCATTCCTATGTTAGAAATGACTATCTATCGTGGGTAGACCATCTTTTGTCAACCACTAAACCAGATACTCCTAATATACGTTTCTTATAAAGATCTAATCAGTACCTCCCGACAACTTTCTGCTGTACAAGGTTCACATTCCACTTTATCTGGAATATAATTATCACCTCTGGGTTAGTGCTCCCCAATACGCTCTCGATATTTCTAAGCGTATTCAAAAAAGTGTGATTAGGCTTAACTTCTGAGATACAGTCCCTTGAGCATGTAAAGGCTAATGTCCTGCTGAATCCATCTCGGGCCACCTTAGCTAGGAATACCGGCTTTGCTCATTCAGAACACCAATATGCACTACAATTGTCCACTTATCGTAATAAACGGGCGCCATCCACATTCCTCTATACGGCTTCTTAACTCCGTAGTTCCTGTATTCCTCTCACTTATAGTATTAAAAAATTTAAGACAGCAGTTCATAGACATCTTTTGATAATTTATTATCGCCCGGTACCATAAACTTAGTCTGTCCAGGATTACAATTATTAAAAAAAAAATTATGCGAGCAATCTGTATTGCGTTAAAACTTTTCGAATGTGTAATGTGGCCATGATAAGACAAGCAAATCCTTGTCCTTTATTAGTTTAACTTATTTAATAAAAGTATGCAGTCAGATCAAGCAAGAAAACCAATATCGGTGCAAACGATTGGCCGACTGAGATAGCACAATAATCGTCGTGTTCACTCCTCTTTCTCCACTACCGATCTAACCTGCTTAGTGCTTTGTCTTTTGGGATAAATTATCTGGCAATTCACCGCCGTAGTGGAAATCCATGTTGAATATTATGTGGCATTAAATCGTTTTTCGTCTTTTGCAGTATGTCAAAAAACTCGTGCAATTCAATTCTTTGCATCGATACATGGTTTCTTTAATGTAGCAGGGTGCTCTGCATTATACCATTTTTTACCAGATTGTTTCCCTTTTTTGTTAAAGTTGTTTTTATGTTATATAGTTCCGCGAGATCACAGGCGACTTTAATTATGACACCCAAACGCGGTTTCTGGCATGTAAAGTGAGTTCCGGCAGTCTGATTTCAAACTTTGGTAAAAAAAACTTAGGTATTAGTTACCTAAATTGCACCAGTTTTTTTTTTATATTGCTACCACTTTGATAATAGCTTTAGTTTTAATAATTGTAATAAAACATAATTAATTATATCCTATTTAAACATATTGAATATAATAAAAAGATATTTTTTTAAATTGGTCCATTTCGATTTAGGCAAACACATAACGTTCCACGTTAAGATACCACCGCTTATATTGAAAATTTAATTGTTCAAAAAAAGTTACCAAATGTGATATTTTCAATATCAAAATATACATTGCAAGACTTATTTATTTCAATCTTAAATTACGTTTTAACTTGATTGTTGAGGGTTATCCTAGAGACGCTTATGAAAATGGTGAAAATCACGTTACCCGCTATATTCAGCTGACGGACTTACGGACGTGTCGTACAGTGTTGCCAAATGGGTGCGTAAGCGCCTTGTTTCGAAAGATATCACGGTGGTCCAATTTAGGAAGTGGTACAATATCGACAACCCTCCCCTAGAACATTTAACAACACCTCACTTACAGGTACAGTTTCGCTGTGGGTACAGTTAAATAAAAATTGGCTTTGTTTTTGAGTGGTTACCGTCGGTAGATTGAGAATGTATCCCTTGGAAGACAGTTTCGTGCATGGGGATGTTTCCGAGGGGATGGTAAGGCAACCTGTTAATTTTTTATGAATCTGAAATGTTATTACCAAATTGTAGTTAATATATGGTTGGACGTCCTAATAAATCCACAAGGGCATACGGGACGGGAAGTTTTTTTAAACCTTTCTGAATACGGATATTATGAAAACAGTAGTTAAATAACAGTTTTGTAAACACGTGTGACGGGACAGCCTCGTATGTGGGAAGATGATCGGTTTTTGGGGATTGGAGCAACGTGTCTATCTTTTGCTGAATCCGAAATGGTTGCTATAAAATTATAGTTATATCTGGGTAGACGTTCTATTAAACCTCTTGTTAGACCTACATGGACGCACGGGACATGGAAAGCTTTCAGAACTTTCTGAAGACGGGTCTGGTGAAAACAGTAGTAAAATGAGCACGTGTGATAATACGCTTTATTTTATTCTCTCCTTTATATTTTAAATTAAATATCACCATATGATATCAATTCCTAAAGCAAGTATGGAAGTATTAAAAATGTGCAGGGTTAAAGTGTTTACTCTTATTTAGAGGTTGGTACTAGAAATACCAATTCGAACAATTACGGAAATACTTAATTATTTACATTTAATAATTACGAATTTTCGTTGTTGACATTTAATTCAGGTTTTTAAAAGGTCGAATGGATTTAGCTTCAAATATACTTAAACTCTAGAAGGCTTTATCCGTTATACAACGCGACTTCTTTGGATGGGTTAAATGTTTCAATATAAAATTGGTATTTTACTAGCCGTCGGAATTTTTTTAATTACTGGCGAATTAAAAGGCTGACTTTTCAGGCTGTGGAACATACTCACAGTAGTAGTATAGCTATAGCGGTCCTGGATCACTTTTCTACTATACTTTTTCTACGAGTGTTTCTGCTCAAGGTCATCACATTACCTACGTCCAAGTATATGGTTTATCAAGGTCATCATCTTCAAGGTCACCTCGGCTACGTGGTAGGTAACCCCGCCTCTTCAAGGTCATGCTTGCACGAGTCCTTCAAGGTCACTATAAAAGTTACTAGATTGCTGATTGTCCTGAAGGTTATTGCCCTCGGTCGCAAGCAAGTCTATGCATGTTACAAGGCCACGCCCTATTCTGAGAAATCAAGAGCAAAGGGAGGGGCCTATTGTTTAAAGTCTATGCTTTCAAGGTCACACGAGAGAACAAAGACGATCTATTGTTCAGTTATTCTAAAAATAGATTGTTATCTCAATTCTATGAAATCAAGAATAAAGGCGATCCATTGTCAACGCTTCAAAGTCTATGCTTACAATTTTCAAGGTAAAAGAACAAAAGCGATTCATTCTTCTGGTCGAGTTATAAAAATAAATTGTTATCTCAATTCTAGGAAATCAAGAACAAAGACGGATTGTCCACGTCAATTACATCTATTCCTGAAGGTCATTGCCCTCGGTCTCAAGCAAGTCTATATATGTTTCAAGGCCACGCCCCCAAAACAAGTAAACGTTTCCTAAAACAGGTAGCCGTTTCCTATAAACAGGTAGCCGTTTCCTATAAACAGGTAGCCGTTTCCTAAAATAGGGGGTCCGTTTCCCAAAACAGATAGCTGTTTCGCAACCGTTTACCCCATACGAGAAGGCGATCTATTGTTCAGGTCGAGTTAATACATCTTAATTCTAGGAAATCAAGAACAAAGACGATGCATTGTTCAAGCCGACGGTTCAAAGTCTATGCTTATAATTTTCAAGGTAAAATAACAATGACGATTCATTGTTCAGGTCGAGTTATAAAAATAGATTACACATCTCAATTCCAGGAAATGAATAACAAAGGCGATGCATTGTCAACGCTTCAAAGTCTATGCTTATAAGGCCACACCTCTGATAACAAAGACGATTCATTGTTTGGCTGAGTCATAGCTTCTGAAATTCTAGGAAATCAAGAACAAAGACGATGCATTGTTCAAGCCGACGGTTCAAAGTTTATGCTTACAATTTTCAAGGTCACATGAGAGAACAAAGACGATTCATTGTTCTGGTTGAGTTATAAAAAATAGATTGTTATCTAAATATATCTCAATTCTAGGAAATCAAGAACAGAGGCGGTCCATTGTCAACGCTTCAAAGTCTATGTTTATCATTTTCAAGGCCACATGAGAGAACAAAGACGATTCATTGTTCTGGTTGATTTATAAAAAAAAAATAGATTGTTATCTAAATACACTTCAATTCTGAGAAATCAAGAATAAAGGCGATCCACTGTCAACGCTTCAAAGTCTATGCTTACAAGGCCACGTGAGAGAACAAAGACGATCTATTGTTCAGATATAAAAATAGATTGTTATCTACATCTCAATTCTGAGAAAAATCAAGAACAAAGAGGGCTCATTGTCAACGGTTCAAAGTCTATGCTTACAATTTTCAAGGCCACATGAGGGAACAAAGACGATCTATTGTTATGGATGAGTCATAGCTTCTAAAATTCTGAGAAATCAAGAACAAAGACGATGCATTGTCGACGGTTCAAGGTCTATGCTTACAAGGTCACACCTTTGAGGAATGAACAAACACGATCCATTGTTCTGGTTGATTTATAAAAATAGATTCTAAATACATCTCTTTCAAGAACAAAGGTGATCCATTGTCAACGCTTCAAAGTCTATGTTTATCATTTTCAAGGCCACATGAGAGAACAAAGACGATTCATTGTTCTGGTTGATTTATAAAAAAAAAAAATAGATTGTTATCTAAATACACTTCAATTCTGAGAAATCAAGAATAAAGGCGATCCATTGTCAACGCTTCAAAGTCTATGCTTACAAGGCCACGTGAGAGAACAAAGACGATCTATTGTTCAGATATAAAAATAGATTGTTATCTACATCTCAATTCTGAGAAAAATCAAGAACAAAGAGGGCTCATTGTCAACGGTTCAAAGTCTATGCTTACAATTTTCAAGGCCACATGAGGGAACAAAGACGATCTATTGTTATGGATGAGTCATAGCTTCTAAAATTCTGAGAAATCAAGAACAAAGACGATGCATTGTCGACGGTTCAAAGTCTATGCTTACAAGGTCACACCTTTGAGGAATGAACAAACACGATCCATTGTTCTGGTTGATTTATAAAAATAGATTCTAAATAAATCTCTTTCAAGAACAAAGGTGATCCATTGTCAACGCTTCAAAGTCTATGCTTACAATTTTCAAGGTGAGAGAACAAAGACGATTCATTGTTGAGTCGTAGCTTATGAAAAGGTGATCCGAACTTATCTGACTTTACCCGAACTTATCTCTATATAAGTAGATAAAGAACAGTCCCACGTCAGTCGATACATTACAATCATCACAACAACAAATTACCTAAAGTAAAAAGCAACTATTATTACTCACCAGTGTGTGCATCATATTTTTACAATCGTGACTAGAAGTTTTATTGTAAACCGGAGAGCAATTTGTTAAACGTAAAGAGTAACTATTATTGCTTAATCTGTCTGTGCATCATATTTTACAATCGTGACTAGAACCGTTGTGAAGAGCAATTTGTTAAAAGTTCATTGTTGCGTGTGTGCTTCATATTGCTAGCTATGAGTATGCCAAGTAGTAGTGAGATGGTTAATTTAACAAAGCGCATTGTTCCCTTATTGAAAACAAAAAAGGAATTTGCCAGGCACATCCGTATAGTTAATACCGCTAAAAGTAGAACGTCTGTTTTTAAATACAAATCTGAGTACTCCCCTAACGATTTAATACTAAATTTGTTCCAAACGTTAACCGCATGCGCAAAACTCTCATCACTGATTCCCTCATTATTAAGATGACTGAAAAATGCTTCTTTGGGCGGGAGCGTGGTCTCGTTTAATTTATCCCACGTATCAATATACTCATAAGGAAACACACCTTTGCGAACTACTAGAGAAAATTCCTCCTCATTGTTGCAACTAGCGCGGGAAATAATTTTTTTACTATCCTCCAAATAGTCTGACAACTTTTCAATACTACTGCTCATAAATCTGAAAGAGTCAATAAATCTAAACTTAATTTTGGTGCTTTCCATTACCTTCGTGAAAGAGATATATCTTTCTTTGTTTATGGGCAGTAGTGAAATCGAACCGGGAACACTAGCCAATTCTCTAATGATGAAATGAGAATCATAACCTGATAAATTATGGAATACAACTGGCAGAATGTGGTAGTCTGTATAGTTTAGGTTACATACCTGGTGTGCTGCCCCGAAATGCTCCGTAAGATGATTATGGTCTCTAACTTTTATATCAGAATTAGTAAATGGTTTCCGACAAATGTGACAAATCGTGGTGCTTTCAAATTGCTCAACCTGACTGAGACTTAAAGTACCCATAGGAATTATTTGATTGATTATTTCGGTAGCCCAATGTGCAATACTTTGAAGCTCGTTAACAAACCATTGAATGCAATCCTTTCCTCTATAAAGCCTAAATCGAGATAAAGAATCATCATATGAACACTTCAAATAGTAAGCAATACTGAAAGGTGTGTGTTTGGAGTGAAAAGAGTATTACCTTCGATACCATTTGCACACTTCTCTAAAATACTTTCTAAATCGGCATAAATGACAAATGGCACCTTTTCTTGGAATGCGAAATTTTGAACTGTAAATTCATTTCCGCTTCGGTAGGCAGCCTAGTAGAGCATTGATTAAGTTGCTGACAGTGAGTGGTATGTTTTTGTAGAAGGCGATCTGAAGAAAATTGTTCAAGCATCGGTAACAAATAAATTTCTTGCCCTCATAATTGATATCTGTTTTGAAAATAAAGCTGACATATTTTTAATCCATGTCAAATGGTATACAGTGTTATCCGCGGCCCGATCAGAAAGTATTAAAAGATTTATGGGTTCTCTATCGCTTTGCTGCTTACTCAATACAAAGGGTCCAACTTTTTTACCATTTATGCAGTACAAATTAATTGCGAAGTTGTTTAGTTTCTCAAATTTTTTTACATCATCCAACTGAATGGAGAAGTGAATTGAATCAAAATTCAAAACATATCTAAAATGAGGATAGCTAGAAGTTCGGTTTGAGTTTTGTGAAGCAGGATATAATGCTGAAACAACGGCCCACAGGAAGCAATACTCATCGTTATTTTTAACATTAACAACAGCATGCTTTACTGCTATGAAGTGTGGAACTTTAACATAGGTTGAATCACCGCCTCTAAATGGGACATAGCTATTAATATTTACTTTTAAATGTAAGACTTCATGTACTGCCCAACCGGAATCCCTTTCGGAAAACTCCTCTAATTTTATCCGTAACTTATCATACACGTTTTCATTGTACCAGACACGTACATTGGTTGAAATATCAATAACGCAATTTTTTGTGGCAAAAGTCTTCAACTCAATATTATGATTTTGGGGTTGCATGAAATTACAGCCTAAGACCACATTTACCTTTAGCATAGATTGCCTTAACATTAATTTTCACCTTACGTGCAAAACTATTATGTGTTTAGTAAAAATATCAAAGGGTCCTTAATGTTTGACATATTGATTATAATTCCTGTAAGCAGCCTACCATTGAAACATGAGTCTAGGGGTACCAACGTAATTTATGCATACCTTTTTATTGACAATTCCACTACCAACTTTCTCTGAAGCGTTCTTTAACCGTCTCAATCTAACCAGATAGCACTTGAGCAATGCTAAATTGCTCTCAAGCTTAACAAGCTTTCATTGGTCTCGTAATAAATTTTATGTTTAATTATATCTTGCAATAGCTTGATATTGGTGTTAACTATACGGATGTGCCTGGCAAATTCCTTTTTTGTTTTCAATAAGGGAACAATGCGCTTTGTTAAATTAACCATCTCACTACTACTTGGCATACTCATAGCTAGCAATATGAAGCACACACGCAACAATGAACTTTTAACAAATTGCTCTTCACAACGGTTCTAGTCACGATTGTAAAAATATGATGCACAGACAGATTAAGCAATAATAGTTACTCTTTACGTTTAACAAATTGCTCTCCGGTTTACAATAAAACTTCTAGTCACGATTGTAAAAATATGATGCACACACTGGTGAGTAATAATAGTTGCTTTTTACTTTAGGTAATTTGTTGTTGTGATGATTGTAATGTATCGACTGACGTGGGACTGTTCTTTATCTACTTATATAGAGATAAGTTCGGGTAAAGTCAGATAAGTTCGGATCACCTTTTCATAAGCTACGACTCAACAATGAATCGTCTTTGTTCTCTCACCTTGAAAATTGTAAGCATAGACTTTGAAGCGTTGACAATGGATCACCTTTGTTCTTGAAAGAGATGTATTTAGAATCTATTTTTATAAATCAACCAGAACAATGGATCGTGTTTGTTCATTCCTCAAAGGTGTGACCTTGTAAGCATAGACTTTGAACCGTCGACAATGCATCGTCTTTGTTCTTGATTTCTCAGAATTTTAGAAGCTATGACTCATCCATAACAATAGATCGTCTTTGTTCCTCATGTGGCCTTGAAAATTGTAAGCATAGACTTTGAGCCGTTGACAATGAGCCCTCTTTGTTCTTGATTTTCTCAGAATTGAGATGTAGATAACAATCTATTTTTATATCTGAACAATAGATCGTCTTTGTTCTCTCACGTGGCCTTGTAAGCATAGACTTTGAAGCGTTGACAATGGATCGCCTTTATTCTTGATTTCTCAGAATTGAAGTGTATTTAGATAACAATCTATTTTTTTTTATAAATCAACCAGAACAATGAATCGTCTTTGTTCTCTCATGTGGCCTTGAAAATGATAAACATAAACTTTGAAGCGTTGACAATGGACCGCCTTTGTTCTTGATTTCCTAGAATTGAGATATATTTAGATAACAATCTATTTTTTATAACTCAACCAGAACAATGAATCGTCTTTGTTCTCTCATGTGACCTTGAAAATTGTAAGCATAAACTTTGAACCGTCGGCTTGAACAATGCATCGTCTTTGTTCTTGATTTCCTAGAATTTCAGAAGCTATGACTCAGCCAAACAATGAATCGTCTTTGTTATCAGAGGTGTGGCCTTATAAGCATAGACTTTGAAGCGTTGACAATGCATCGCCTTTGTTATTGATTTCCTGGAATTGAGATGTGTAATCTATTTTTATAACTCGACCTGAACAATGAATCGTCATTGTTATTTTACCTTGAAAATTATAAGCATAGACTTTGAACCGTCGGCTTGAACAATGCATCGTCTTTGTTCTTGATTTCTAGAATTAAGATGTATTAACTCGACCTGAACAATAGATCGCCTTCTCGTATGTAAACGGTTGCGAAACAGCTATCTGTTTTGAAACGGACCCCTATTTTAGGAAACGGCTACCTGTTTATAGAAACGGCTACCTGTTTATAGGAAACGGCTACCTGTTTTAGGAAACGTTTACCTGTTTTGGGCGTGGCCTTGAAACATATATAGACTTGCTTGAGACCGAGGCAATGACCTTCAGGAATAGATGTAATTGACGTGACAATCCGTCTTTGTTCTTGATTTCCTAGAATTGAGATAACAATTTATTTTTATAACTCGACCAGAAGAATGAATCGCTTTTGTTCTTTTACCTTGAAAATTGTAAGCATAGACTTTGAAGCGTTGACAATGGATCGCCTTTATCCTTGATTTCATAGAATTGAGATAACAATCTATTTTTAGAATAACTGAACAATAGATCGTCTTTGTTCTCTCGTGTGACCTTGAAAGCATAGACTTTAAACAATAGGCCCCTCCCTTTGCTCTTGATTTCTCAGAATAGGGCGTGGCCTTGTAACATGCATAGACTTGCTTGAGACCGAGGGCAATAACCTTCAGGACAATCAGCAATCTAGTAACTTTTATAGTGACCTTGAAGGACTCGTGCAAGCATGACCTTGAAGAGGCGGGGTTACCTACCACGTGGACGAGGTGACCTTGAAGATGATGACCTTGATAAACCATGTACTTGGACGTAGGTAATGTGATGACCTTGAGCAGAAACACTCGTAGAAAAAGTATAGTAGAAAAGTGATCCAGGACCGCTATAGCTATACTACTCATAGTATTAGTCAGCGGCAGATCATTAACAAAATAAAACAAGAGGACTTACTTCATTCATTCTCTTCAAGTGATTATTATAAAATCAAGAACCCATGTTAAGTGTATACACGCGGTGTTTACTTTTATTTCGTAGCTTTATATCTATATCTTTATGCCAGAAGGGATCGTAACAACTTCTGGTCTGTCAACAGCGACGCGTTACTAATCGTGTGGGAGCCTGTACGTAGATTTACAAGCAAGTCGAGTACGAGCAGTGAACCGTTGCGGATGTCCCGTATGCCGTCCGATAGCAGTGCGATACGCTTGATCTTAGCCATATCAATTCTTTACAAATGCAGTAAGTTTAAAATTGAATTTATTTTTAATATATATTTTAATAGAAATTGCAACTCATGCAAGTAAAATGGATCAAACAGCGCAATAAAAGCCCAAATCCGGCGATCTATCACCATTTATAAATCCAGTTCAAAACGGTACGCATGGACAGCTCAAAACCTCATAGAAAATAATAAATATTATCTTCCGCCGCATATGGAAACTTCCCTAACTGATAAACTTCTGAAGAAGAAACAGAAAGTAACCAATCCGATACGACAAAAATTAAAATTCCACCCATCTATCTGGCCAATGCAGTTAAGTTCCTTAGAAATTAATTGTAAGGAATACACATATTTTAACGCTCTGCATGAAATTTTATAAAACAATCACGTTGAATACATCAAGTGACGCCACACTTTTAACAACTCCACCTTGCGCGTAGGTGACACTGACTGCATCTTAGCTGTTTATGAATTTTGGTCAGAAAATGACACCGTCTTCCGCGATGCTTCGTGGCAGCGATGCAGGTCGCCTCTTCGAGAAAGTTGCTTTTCAAATTTTTCAAATAATGATGGATAACCTCTCTAACAAAACTAAGCAAGTTTATGTTATCATTATGAGCAAGTAAATGCAATCTCCTAGGATTTACTACCCCAACATTTAACGAATACGTGAAAAGAAGGCACGACCATTTCTTTCCGCGAATAGATACTCTGTAGTAGTTTACTGCTTGATCGAGCAGGTCTACACCGCTCATAAATGAATATCATTTGAAAATAAGTGAGGCCGGGGCCTCTTTGGAAGACTCATAAACAATACTGTACTGTATATATCATATGATTTTTGAAAAGTACTACGATCCATTTCTTGCATTTCATTTATTGAAGAGAGGACATTTCTTAGTCCTATTTTCACGTACAGTGCCGTTTGCTCTAAAATTCATTTCTCGGGGCGTTTTCATTAGATCGTAACCAGAAAAGTAGTTATCATAGTACACAATATGGTACGAAAAATGTTCCAAAACGACTTTAGAACCTAATGGTAAGCTAATATCCTGCTCACAATTCTTTTGTTTGGCACCACAGTAAGTATCGTAGCTATAGCAGTACCCAGTAGCGCTACAAAGCATCCAATTCTTAAACCCTAATCTTACAGGTCTACCCTTACTAATTGCTTGCCCGAGTGATGTTCGGAATAGTTAACCATTCCTTCATCTATTGTCAAATTTTGATGAAAAATTCCTAAATGCTGAAGATTCTTATTTATCAGATTCATAAAAGGGCGCACCTTGTATAATGTATCAGATTTAGCTTTAGCAGATTTAGTTATCTTCCTAAAAAATATAAATTTCGACGTGATTTGGTTTAAACATTCTGGTCTTAAATTTGTGAAATTATACTGTTGAATTTTGTAGGTCTCCTAATGACAGTAACTTTCAAGACTTCTTCGATTACTTTGAAAGTTGATTCTCTTCTGTCTCAGTTTCCATCTTGCGATATTTCAATTGTAGGTGATTTCAATGTTCGTAACTCTAATTGACTTCAATTTTCATTTACTACTAATCTAGCTGGTCATAGTGCAGACACACTTGCTATTGATTTTGATCCCACAAAAATGATTTCTGAACCCACAGGAATCCCTGATAACCCTAGCCATACTCAATATTTTCTAGATTTCTTTCTTACATCAAACCTACTTGTTTATAAAACTTGCGTTCTTTCCCCTCTAGGTCTATCTCACCATTGTCTAATGGAAATAATTTCTACTGTCCCTAATCCCGCTGTTATTCGCAACACTAATAGAACCTTGTGATGTTTTCAGGCAGCTAGAGGGAGTGATTTACGAGACTTCTTTGCAACCTTTCCACGGTGTGAATATCGTTTCGTCGTCCTTTCTTCGGACATTTTTCAGTATATGAAGTGATCCTCATGTGCATGGAGTTATACACACCCAAAAAATAAAATCGTATAGGTCATTCACGTTCCCAACCTTGGTTCAATAAGGCTTGTGGTGACGCAATATCTTTGAAAAATAAATCTTGTATTAAATGGAAATCTAATAAAACGGTCGAGAGACATGCAGAATACGTATCTGCAAAAGTGTCATCACTAAAACTAAAAAAATTGTTTGAAAATGCAATAAACTAGCTACATCCCCTTTGGGTAGTGGTAAATTTTGGTCTTTAGCTAAAGCCATTAGTAAGAACTTTGGTACATCTTTATTTCCCCCATGATATCTTTTGGCGGATCCGTCGTTGCTGATTCTGTAGGCAAAGTCAATATTTTTGTGGATTTATTTGCATTAAACTCGTGTCTCAATGATTCTGGAAAAGATGTCTCCCTTGTCAACTTTTGTTCATACGCTATTAAACCGATTCATTTTCGACACAAGATCCTGGAATCGATTATCAGTAGGTTTGATCTCAATATGGCGATTAGCCGAGATGATATCCCAGCTATTGTCTTAAATAAATGTTGGCCCGAACTAGTACCAGTCCTATCTAAGCTCTATTCGATCTCTGTGTCTTCTGGGGAATTTCCTACATCATGTAAGTTAGCAAATGTTTAACCTATTCCCAAATAAGGGCGATAAGATCGATTCCTCGAACTACCGACCAATTGCCATTACATCCATTTTGTCTAAAATTATGGAAAAATCCATCAATCAGCAACTACTCTCGTTACTTGAAACTAACAAACTCCTTAGTGGCCACCAATACGCGTTTAGACAGAGTCGTACAGCAGGTGATCTTATTTCATGTGGCCCAAGTTTGGATAATACATTGGAACAATCCGGTGAAACAGTTCTAGTCGCTTTAGATACCTTAAAGTCATTTGACCAAGTTTGACGTAAGTGTTTACTTTCAAACTCACCTCTTTTGGATTAAATGATATGCCCATCAACTGGGTCTCTGGTTTTCTTGATGAAAAACGAATACGTGTCGTAGTTGATCGATATTATTCAAAAGAACTTGGCATTAACGCGGGCGTTCCACAAGGATCAGTTACAGCTCCTACACTTTCCTGCTTATTTCTTCAAAAACTAATCGGATCTATTGATTTGCTGACGACAGGACTCCTCTTCATTGTGATTCATCTCAGTCTACTCATAATGGTAATTTATCTTTTATGTCTCAAGACATTAACCCTCCGCCGACCCAAATAATTTCATGACGTAAACTACCGAAACTTGGTCATAAGTGACCCATTATATACTAACGTTAGTTTAATGTAAAATTGCATTTATGATATGAATTTAACGAATAGTATTTGAAAAAATACTATTTTATTGCTATTTTGAACAATTATTGCATATTTTGTGAACTGTTTTTTGTCCGTGAATCTTACAAATAAACATATGACGATTATCACATTAATCACTGTACCTACTTATTGTCATTGCCTACTTATAAACTACATCTACCTCGTTTTTTGTTCTGATCCAATGGAACTTTATCATCCTTTATTATGTTTCTCCGGAGAGTTTGAATCACAGCCACCACATGTTCTTGATAATCTCTTCCATCTTCCTCTATACGTTTTGATCGATGTTATCTTGGATCAACGCTTTGTCCATCTATTATAAAAATATTTTTCTTCCATTTTTATGTTGTTATTTTTCTGCCATTGTGGATATTTTGCTTGCCAAATAACAAAGGAATAATATGCTGCTATGTTCAGAAAAGTCAGAAACAGGGCCAAACTTCATCTTCAAGTTGATCTTTTACACGTGGGCTACCTTTTTATTTTATCCAAAGAATCAACGCCACTGTTTTGTTATAATACATTATAATTTCCGGTTTAATATCTTCTTTAGATATTTTCCAGGTTTATTTGGAATATAAACTTTAAAACTACATCTTCCTCGAAATTTTGCTAGTTGCTCATCAATTGTACCTATAGATGATGATTCATCCGATGATCTGCAATTTGTTGCAAATATCTTGGCAATTTCTGGAATTGAAGCTAATTTATTATGTTCCTTCCTTGCATTTCTTGTGGTCAGGTCATCAAAACGAATAAATTACAAAATTTTTGAAAATCTATTCCGACTCGTAGTGCAGCTCTGTATACGGGTCTCCTTTGAACATAAGGAATATTTGTCTTCTCTAGATTCACGGAATCGGCCTGTGAACAGCGATATTCACACGAATGCCATTATTTCTGTTTTGTCTACTTCGTGCCATGTTTATTCGTACCAGACGATACATGGAAATTTCTTGCTTCTAGATTTGTATATTTTAAAGTTGTTTCTAAAATTTCCCCACAAATAAACATTGAAAATGGATCATAAAAATCATAAAGTACAGGTATAAACAGTACTTTACCTCCCGACAACTCTTTCTACTGTATAAGGCCCAATTCGACATCATCTAGAATATACTTCCACCTCTGGGTTGGTGCCACCCAAAACGCTCTCGATATCGTTGATCGTATTCAAAAGAGAGCGATTAGGCTTATAAATGGTCCATCCTTAACTACTGACATACAATCCCTTGAACATAGAAGAATCGTTTCAGTTCTTTCTTCGCTCATTCGCATCATCAGTATGCAGTATTGGTCCTCCACTTGTCGTTCCAAACGGTCGCAATCCACATTCTTCTACATGACTTCTAAACTCTGTAATGATCTCCTTGGTTTCTGTTTTCCTCTCACTTATGATATGGAAAAATTTAAGGTAGCTGTTTATAGGCATCTCTTGGCAATTCAATGCCCGTCTATCCATCCTCCTAATTCACATAATTGTCGTCTAATGCCTCCTCATCTGTCTGCATATCAACTTAAGGTGGAACAGTAACTAAGTTTGTCTGCCGCCCGTCAGAAGGAATTTCATCTATTCCTTCTGAGAATGTTTTGAATGGTTTCAATTCTGATTCCATTTCAAAGCAATTCATATCTTCCCATCGTACTCAAATGGGTACACCTCATTTTTTAAAAAAATTTGCTTAGAAATTTTTAAAAGCTATGTATCTTAAGTATATTAAACTATTAAATACATACCTAAGAACCTAACTTCTCGCTCAAATTAATGTATTTCAATTTTTTCGTGTGAAAATTCATTTCTAACCATACGTGTGTCGCTAAATCGCAACTAGCGAATACTAAAAACTATGGTAGGCGATGAATCTGCAAGTAAATGTTGAGAGAGCACGTTTGCCATATATTGCAGATTTGTAACAAAGCAAAAATTTGTCAAAAAAATCTAATACCTGCCACTAGGCGCAAGTAAGTACACTGTGAGGCAATGGGTTAGGTAAAGAAGTATTTTGCTATTACAGATTTCGTTGGAGAGCTCATGTACTGGATACTTCTATAGTTGAAACTTCTGCAGTTTCCGTGAATACTCTGTTAGTTGTGCAGTCCTCCGAAGTTTGTGATCTTAAAATAGGGGAAGGCCTACTGTTTTGATTTATGTTCTGTACAAATTAGTATTTCGTTCGCAATTGTACCATTTCTTGTGTTTGAGATCTTCTGGTTTGTTGTTATTGCGAATCCCCTGCGTTTTAATAGTTTATGTTTTAGACTATTTATCATAAAATATGGCTCTTTAGGAGGATAAAGAAAGCAAAACCTAGCCGACAAGGCTATGTTTGTTGAAGTGATGGAACGTTATGTTAGTGTAATAAAATTATGACAACCTGAGATGATATACATGCTGATTTCAATGCCGAGGCAACAGTGTCAAGAATACTAGGCCAATTGACTGCATTGTAGAAGGACTGCAAGGCTAAACCAAAGAAAAGGTAATGAATCGAAACTGATGGTGGAAATAAAGACTATGAGATGGACACTACTAATTTTACCATATCTTGGTCAAAACCAATGTAACCAAGGAAAACGTTTTCAATTGACTTATTGAGCAACGAGGACTTTGATCGTTTTTTTAAGAAAATTAGTTCATGTATGGTCAGAAAAAATACATAAACTTTACTTATTAGGCATCAATACAACACGTTAGAACGTTTTGTTAATAAAATGGTACATAGGTAACGACATTGACATCTCATGGCCAAAATACACATAACACATAAAACACATTCAATCCACTTATTGGGCCTTCAAACGTTTTTCCAAAGAAATTGATGCAGAAATAACGATTTTGGCATCCCGTGGCTATATTGTAACGGAAAATGACTTAAATTTCCTTACTAGGTATCGATACAATGCATTGAGATTTTTTATCAAATAACAATTTTATCTCTTAGTCAAAATTTATGTGGTCTCAAAAAAGAGCATAAAATTTAGGCATTCAGCATCAGTGCAATGCATTTTTGCAAAAAAAAATGGTGGATAAATAACGATTCTGACATCTCGTGGGCAACATCAGCTTGGTAACAGCAAATTAAATTCACTTGTTGGGCAACGAGCAAATGCTTTTGGACGATTTTTTGATTAAATTGGTACATAAATAATTTTGGACATCGACACAAAGCTTTGGAACGTAAATTAGTGCATAAATAAGAAGTTTTACATCGCTTGGTCAAAATCCATATGGTCACGAAAAATACACAAAATTGGCTTATTGAGCATCGATGGAAAGGTTTGAGACGTTTCTACAACGAGATTGATGCGTAAATAACGACCCTCATGTCACTTGGTGAAAATCAATATGATGAGGATCTGTGCTATACTTTGTGACGTTTTTATTCAAATTTATACATAATTATGTTATTTCCACACAGAGTAAGTTATTAAATAATTTTTAATTTAGTATTGTGTTTTACAAGGTTAGATACCAATATAATTTAAATGAAAACTCTGTATAAAGCACTAAATTGTACGAAACGTCTACAATATTTGTTTTACTTTTACGTAAACATGTACTATGCAATAAAAATCTTTCAATAATCTTTTAAATGCATACAAATAAATTGCATAGCTAACATATACCCCACTATATATAGTGGGTGTTATTTAATAGTGTCCGATAGTTTACTGGAGGATTACTCAGTTATTTTTAAGGAAAAATGTTCATATAAGCATGGGTCTGCAAGGCCTTCATTTTTGAGATACAGGGTGTTATAGATTTATTTTCATTTTTATTTTTCCTAAATAGTTTTTGAAATAATCTCAATATTCTAACAAAAATTAGTACTGGGGAGTTTTTAACATGAGAAATTCAAATTTCAGGTTAGTTTGGCTCTTAGCTGTAGGGGGAGCTACCTGTAGGTACTTTTCTCCTGTACAGAGTCACAACTTTTTGATGCATGTTTGTATCTTATTTTCTAGTAGAAAAATCGATTTCCCTACCATTTTTACGTAAAAAAGCTATTCTTGTCGAAAGTCGCTGCGAGCAACTGATTTTGAGATATTTTGATTTAAAGAAATCAATGCATCCAATCTTCTTGTCATTAATTCGCGCACTCTTTGAAAAAAAAATATCAAGTAAGCATGCATACAGGCAGGAGGAGAACATTTTCAACATTTATTGTGTTTTGCTTTAGTTTTTTATCTTGCGTTCCGTTGTTTATTGTTATTTATAAATTTGCGTTTAAAATGTTTCCATGTTGATTAAAAACAAATAAAAATTTCAAAATTATTTTGGAAAAACAAAAATGAAAATAAACGTTTAACATCCTGTATCTCAAAAATGAAGGCCTTGTAAACCCATGCTTATATAAACTTTTTTCCTTAAAAATAACTGAGAAATCCACCTGTAAAATATCGGACACTACGTATCTAAGCCACATCCTTGGTTTCTGTGTGAATTCAGATATAGCTTGATCTTCGAAGTATTCCATATACAGCGTTTCCACGAAAGTTCTTTACAAATGGAATTTTTTGTTATTAATTATTGGACAAAAAAATCTTTTTTGTCAAAAAGTTCTGCTTAGTTCAAAACTACTAAAACACTAAAGAAAACTTTTTTCGATCTAAACCTATACGGGGGAAATCAAAAAGTTTTATTTTACTAAGAATACATATTATCCATAATAACCAAAATTATACTAAAACTAGGTAACTAATCTATTTATATTAAAACAAAATTAGTTTTAAGTAAATCAATTATTCAGAATTCAACATGTCCTCCATCTCTTTCCATACAAAGAACAGCTCTTCTTCCAAAATCCTTTACTGAATTTCTCATCATTGCGCCAGGAATTTGGTTCATTTTTTGAGCGATAATCCTTTCCAAATGGTCCATATCTTGAAAAGGTCTTTCAGAGTATACCCTTTCTTTGAGATAGCCCCACAAGAAATAGTCGAGGGATGTCAAATCGGGTGATCTGGCTGGCCAAGGGTTTGAGGAATATCTTCCAATCCAGCGTCCTTGAAATGATGTGTCCAGGTATTCATTTATTATTCAGGAATTGGTAATATGTCTCCGAAGTGAGGTTATGTCAAAAAAAATAAGGTCCAATTATTTGATTATTAAAAATGCCAGCCCATATATTGGTCTTGAATGAATACTAATCACGGCATTCAACTACAAAGTTGGGATTTTTAGAACTCCACCAACGAGTATTTTGGGAAAACATAACTCCGTTATATGTGAACGTTGCTTCATCAGTGAAAAGTATTTTTCTTGCAAAAAACGGATCGTCTTCTAACATTCCTTGAAACCAGGCACAAAAATTTAATCGAGATATAAAATCCCTATCTTTGAGAGTATTAACAAATTTTGGTTTGTAAGCATGAAATTTGTTAGATCTTAAAATTTTCGAAATTGTTGATTTGCCTATATTATTTGGTAACATTTGCGAAATCTGTTTTAAGGAAGTTCTTGATTTTTCTACAACGGCTTGCATGATTTGTAACTGATTTTCTTCGTGATTAACTCTTCGCGCATGGTTTCTCCTGAAGTTATTATTAACAGACCCAGTCATTTTAAATTTAACAATGACATTTCTGACAGATACATGTGAAATAGGATTTTACGGGTGCGTGTTATTCAATTTCACTGCAGCTTCTCTGTACGTTTTGTAGTTATCACCAACAAATAACACTAATTCTATTTTTTCTTCTAAGCTTAATTTTGTAGGCATTTTGTTTTCAATAACCGATTTGTGAGATATCAATTTACTTGACATTTACTAACGGACATTCCTTTATTTCCCCAGCCTACTGCAGGACGCATGTAAATCATACTGATCCCAAAGAGAGTTGAAGACCACCTTTAAATCTAATTTTCAATATTGAATTCTGATTTATTATTCTGAATAATTCATTTACTTAAAAATAATTGTTTTTGTTAATAAAAATTGATTAGTTAAATATTTGTGTCTATTTTGATTATTATGGATAATGTTTATTCTTAGTAAAATAAAACTTTTTGATTTCCCCCGTATAGGTTTAGGTAAAAAACAGTTTTCTTTGGTGTTTTAGTAGTTTTGAACTAAGCAGAACTTTTTGACAAAAAAGATTTTTTTGTCCAATAATTAATAAAAAAAAATTCCATTTGTAAAGAACTGTAAACTTATATATATATATATATATATATATATATATATATATATATATATATATATATATATATATATATATATATATATATATATATATATATATATATATATATATATATATATATATATATATATATATATATATATATATATATATATATATATATATATATATATATATATATATATATATATATATATATATATTATGTGTTAGTAACCCATCGCCACCCCAAGCTCTTGTTGGTAGAATTTGTCTTCTACCTGTAGTTTTAATTCATATTGTCAGAAGTTACATTATTGTGTTTACCGAGAGTTGCGTGAGTTCGTCTAACGTTTCATCATTTTACAGCTTGTCCCTTATGATAATTAGTGCCTTATCGGTAGGCACATCTGTGACTCACAATGTCGAAGCTTACCAGTATTTCTTCGTGGTTTGGTTGGAAGTTTCTGATGGTTTCCACGAAGAGATGCGTATTCTTAACCGTAGACTCGTTTTTCCCCGCTAAGGGTGAGATGATACCTAGCAGATAGTGTGCTAATAGGCACAGCATGCGCAATAAACATATATATATATATATATATATATATATATATATATATATATACATATACAGGGTGTCCCAATAGTGCGTATTCTGTCAATAGCTCCTTAGCCATTAAACTTAGAAGACAAGTTTAAATACGCAAGTTGTCTATTTTTATACGCTGCATAATCTAAAAATAGTTTGGTTTCTACAGGGTGTAATATAAAAGCGGTACAATATAGAACTTTTGATTTTTAAATAGAACACCCCATATATTATTTTATTTTTCTATTCGCCTTATAATTTTACATCTTATTTATAAGAATTACTTGCAAGCTAAATCTTACAGTTTTTGAGATATTTGCAAAGATAACTAAAAACTGACATTTTTATATAGTAATTCAAGTAGGCGTATCTCAGTTATTTTTAAGGATAAAAAAATAATCTTTGGTATAAAATTTATTCATACATGAGTTTACTTTAATCTATTGTCAAAATTGGATTTCAATATACACGGTGATCACAAAAATTAATTCAACAACGTAAATTTGAAAATGCTATATCTTTCTTTTTTAATTGGCACACCCTATATTTTTTAACACCTTGTCTTCGTCTATTAGTCGGCTTTAATTTTTATTAAATATATCCTATACCTATCTCTAATAGTTTCGGAGATATTTAAGTTTGTTCAATTTTTTTCGTTGATAACACTGATGAAGAGTAGCATTAGTCGGTCAAAGCAAGCTGTGGATACATGAGAAACTACAAAATATTAACTGAAATACATAAATTGTAATTATAATAAATATTGTATGAAACCACAATTTTTAAGAGATGTTTTTAAACGATTCATCGTAAAATTAAACAATTTAATCAAAAGAGCGTAAAACAAAAGATAAACGAAAACCAATGAAGAAATCAAACTTGTCAAACAGTGCTAATATTTGTGTAGTATTGTATACTTACTTCCTAAATTACAAAATGAATTTTTCGAAAGAAGAACTTGTTAATATGATTTACGTCCTTGGTGAAAGCGATAAAAATTGTCTTTTAGCTCATCGAATTTATAGGCAAAAATTTCCAAATGCACCACATCCGCAAGTTTCAGCATTTGCAAGATTGAAAGAACGTTTCGAGCAACCAAGCAGTATTCATTACGAAGACAATTTAGAACGAGAAAGAACCGCAATTAACGAAGGTAATGAACACTTAGTTCTTCTATCCGTGACTGAAAATCCTCACGTTTCTTGCCGACAATTGGAATTAGAAGTTGGAGTTTCAAAAACATCACTTAGCATTATAAAATAATATATACATCATCCATACCATGTCCAACTTGCACAAGAATTAGACGAGGATGACTTCGTTAACAGATTAAACTCTTGCAATTGGGCCATAAATAAAAATTTAGAAATACTCAACTATTTTAGCAAGATCTTATTTACTGATGAAGCTACTTTCCACAAAAATGGATACGTTAATAGACATAATTTCCATTATTACGACACTGAGAATCCCAGATTTATAATTCCTGTTGATCATCAACACCGCAGGTCACTTAATGTTTAGGACTGAATTATTGCGGGAAGAATTATAGCACCATATTTTTTTGAAAACATGGTCAACGGAGATTCATTTTTAAACTTCTTGCGCAACGAATTTGAAACTTTTATTGAAGATTTACCTTTACAAACCCTTAGAGAAATGTGGCTGCAATTAGATGGCGCTCCTCCGCACTTTAGCAGAAACGTTAGAAATTATTTAAATCACCAGTTTCAAAATAAATCCAACGACTGTAGATGATATGAAGGCAAGAATTAGAGACATCATTCAAAATATAAATGTTTCCACGTTACGAAAAGTAAATTTGTCGTTTATTCAAGGACTTTATGTTTGCCAGCAACAAAACGGTGGTCATATTGAACATTTATTATAATTTTAGGTGTGTGTATTTCAGTTAATATGGTTTTTAGTTTCTTATGTATTCAGAACTAGCTTTGACCGACTAATGTTACTCCTCTTCAGTGTTATCAACGAAAAAGATTGAACAAACTTGAATATCTCCAAAACTATTAGAGATAGGTATAGAACAGGTTTAACAGAAATTAAATCCGACTAATAGGCGAAAACAAGGCATTAAAAAATGTAGGGTGTGTCATTTGAAAAAATTAAGACATAGCATTTTCAAATTTATATTATTGAATTAATTTTGTGATCACCGTGTATATGGAAATCCAATTTTGACAGTAGATTAAAGTAAGCTCATGTACGAATAAATTCTATACCAAAGATTATTTATTTATCTTTAAAATAATGAGATACGCCTACTTGAATTACTACATAAAATGTCAGTTTTAGTTAACTTTGCAAATATCTCAAAACTGTAAGATTTAGCTTGTAAGTAATTCTTATAAAAAGATGTAAAATTATAAGGAGAATCGAAAATAAAATAATATATAGGGTGTCTATTTAAAATCAAAAGTTCTTATTGTACCGCTTTTATGTTACACCTGTAGAAACCAAACTATTTTTAGATTATGAAGCTTATAAAAATAGACAACTTTCGTATTTAAACTTATCTTCTAAGTTTAATGTAAGGAGCTATCGACCGAATACGCACCATTGGACATATATATATATATATATATATATATATATATATATATATATATAATTACAAAATAGATATTATTATATTTACAAATTTATAAAATAACTAATCTAGATATCATTTTCAAAATTATATATAACATAGAATTATAAAAAAACATTTAGTTACAATTATAATAAATTAAATAAATACAAATATTATAAATTATATATATAATATATATATATAATATATATATAATAAAAATAAATATAATATATATATAATATAAATATATAAAATAAAAATATATAAAAAAAAAAAAAAAAAAAATAAAAAAAAAAAAAAAAAATATAAATAATAAAAATAAATAAATAATAAAAAATAAAATAAATAAAAAATAAATATAAAATAAAAATAAAATAAAAAAAAATAAAAATAAAAAACAAAAATAAAAAAAAAAAAAATAAAAAATAATAAAAATAAAAAAAAAAAAAAAAAAAAAAAAAAAAAAAAAAAAAAAAAAAAAAAAAAAAAAAAAAAAAAAAAAAAACAAAAAAAAAAAAAAAAAAAAAAAAACAAACAAATAACACAAACACACACACAAAACACACACACACACACACAACAACACACACACAACACACACACACACACAACACACACACACACACACACACACACACACACACACACACACACACACACACACACACACACACACACACACACACACACACACACACACACACACACACACACACACACACACACACACACACACACACACAACGACGCACACACACACACACACACACACACACACACACACACACACACACACACAACAACATATATATATATATATATATAATATATGATATATAAATAATTCAAGGAATTCGAATCTATGAAGATTTTAAATTATGAAAATATTTTGTAAATATCTTCAAGGCACATTTGTTGGCAAAGATTTGAATCAACGAAACCTTTAGTATCTCCATTCAATTTTTAATGCTGAAAAATTTTGTTTCATTTTGGATTCTATGAATTTGTGATGACTTTATTAAGACTTCTACCAACCTATCTTTTGTAGTTTCTGAGAAAAAAATAATCCTTGGAATTTTAGCACAAAAACGTAATTTCAGGAAGTGCTCATAACATTTTAGTGATACAGACAAAATAGCAAATTTTATACCTAATGAAAGGTAAAAGATTGTTCTTCCACAAAAATAATGCAGATAACGCCGAAATAATGTGATACGCTGTACACTAAATTGTAAGGGGGACCAACTTATCACAGTCGTTGATTAAGAATCATGTGAAACATTTATCTTGCCATGAAAACAAACGCGTAATGAAGTGTCTGTCAAGTTTCTGTCAGTTTACAGTTTCAGTTTTGAAAATCGTCTGTGCATCTTCAAATTCCATTATTATGTTTACGTTTTCTAACGAAGAATATTTTGATATGGTAATAATTTATGGTAAATGTAGAAAAAAAGCAAGGGCTGCACAAGTATTGTATGCTGCCAGGTTTCGATCGACGCCATCCCGGAAAAATACATTTGTTCGCGTAGCAAATATTTTGAGAACCGGTAGTTTTCTCACCGTAAGTGCGAGAATCGCACAAAGACAGCAACAGATGAAGCACACACCGTCGGTGTATTAGCATGTGTAGCTTATAATCCTCATGTGTCTGTGAGATCTATTTCTAAAGAGTGTGCCGTATCAGTTGGTTCTGTCCATAAAATATTAAAATCTAATAAATACAAACCATTTAAAATTCATTTGGTACATGGATTGCATGCAGGAGATTAAGATCGCAGACTTAATTTTATCACCGGAGTTTTTATGGAACATTATGCGCAAGACCCTAATTTTCTAAGTCGTATCGTGTGGTCTGATGAAAGTAATTTTTCAAACAATGGAATCGTTAATCGCCACAATTCCCATTACTGGTAATCAGAAAATCCTCATTGGGTAAGAGCAACCAATTTCCAAGTGAGATGGAACATAGATGTATGGTGCGGAATGATAGATGACAAATTGATTGGCCCATATTTTTTTAATGGTACCTTAACGGGCCAACGCTATTTAGATTTTCTCGAAAATCAACTGCCTCCTTTGCTTGAAGATGTAAATGTAAATCTGCGGCAAGTGATGTACTTTCAACAGGATGGCGCACCGGCGCACAATAGTGCAATAGTGATAAATTATCTAAGTAGAGTGTTTCCGCAACGACGAATAGGTATAAATGGTCCCATTATGTGGCCAGCTCGTTCTCCTGACCTTAGTCCCTTAGACTACTTTCTTTGGGGACATTTAAAGAGTGTAGTGTATGAAACACCTTCTAGAGATGTAGAGGAGTAACAAAACAAAATTAGAATTGCTTGTGCAAACATACCACGAGAAACTTTAAGAGCGGAAACTAGTGTTACATTAATTAGGTGTTATCAAATGTGTGTAAAAAATGATGGAGAAGCATTTGAACGTTTAATTTAATATGTATGCTTTCAATAGATAAAATTCCATAAATTATTTTTTTTCTCAGAAACTAAAAAAGATAGGTTGGTAGGAGTCTTAATAAAAGTAACACAAATATGCCATAGAATCCAAAAATGAAATAAAAAATGGGCATTGCATTTAAAAAATTGAAGTGAGATAGCGCCACCTGGCGGTGATGGGCGTTGAAGATATTTACAAAAATATTTTCATAATTTAAAAATCTTCATCCGCTCTCGAGATATTGCACTGTCCCATTCCTCGCTGAACACACTGTATATATATATATATATATATATATATATGTATTTTATAATTATAATATTTTAATTGACGTATATTATAATTAATAATAAGTATATTGGTCCAATCTTCAAATAAAGGAGATTTGTTGCAACCTCGAAATACAATCGAATCAGTAATTGAACTTAATAATCAGGTTAGCGACATTTTGGGTACCGCAGGATTTGTATTGCGTCAGTGGGTATCAAATGAGCGAAAAATATTTAATGATAATGCAAATAAATTAAATGTGTCACAATAATATATATTAGATTCAGATTCGGAAAGGAAAACGTTAGGAATTTTATGGAATTCTAAGTTAGACCTACTTAAATATTCGGTAAGATCTATATATATATATATATATATATATATATATATATATATATATATATATATATATATATATATATATGTATATCACCTCCAGGCTTTAATTGCAGTAGCTGTTGCTTATAAAAGTGTAAGCAGTACAAAAGGAAAATTGGCAAATTCATCCGATATGTAGCAGTATTTTATTTTAATGTTTTTTTTCATCACAGTTGGGATTGACTGAAAACAGTTTATTTATCCAACATAATATAATAATACACAAAACTTGTTTGTATAAAGCATTTACAGAAAATAACATTTACTGGTAATACGTTCCACTAAATGAGTTTCCAATTTATTACAAAACGCTTGGGTAAATAAGTTAAATAAATTTACAAAAAAACATCGGTACTAATGCAAAATTTATAAATAAACAAGGGTAGCGTTAAGCGAATGAATATTAAATGGTTATATAAATATGTAATTTAGGGTGTGTATGTAGGTATATTTGTACTCATACATATAAATCCTTTTCTTATACATAATAACAATATTTTAGTTTTTTATTACGTTAATTTGTTATTAATTTGAGTTTAAATAAACCAAAGAATGTCGATAATAGACTATAGCCTAAGTTAAGAAAGTGCAATTTTCTAGTGCTACTGGTGTAGCAATATAGCTTTAATAACAATGTTTTTGGTTTACCAATCACAGTTTCGGAAATCTGTAATGCGGACAACGAGACCCATATATTACCAAACCTCGTTCACAAAAATATAGGAGAAAGTAAGCGTAAAGACCTAACCATGGATAATGGTATTGAAATGGTTGTAAAATAAGAACGATACTTATAATTTCCGCCGACCTCAGTGTGTTTTGCATAGAACAGCTAAACAATCATTCAAAATAAAATTTAAGATCCTGTAAGAGTAGTTAGTTATAGGTATACCGTATTCCACAACAGTTTTATTAAACAAAGCAATGTTTGAGCTTTTGAAAGACAAATTTATGTAAATGAAGAATGAACGCACATTTTTCTTTTTAATTATACGAGGGCGTATTTTTATGTTGTCCACCTAGCCACGAAAAAAATCACATAGAACAAAAAAAATTATTTTTCTACATAACTCCCTTCAACACTAATATACTTATTCCATGTTTTTTTCTATTGCACCATACCTTAAGAAAAAAATTCGTTCGGCAACCCTGCAAAATACTCTCCAACAGCTTCCTTGAGTTCTTCCTCAGAAGAAAACGCTTTCCCCTGAGATGCTTTTTTAAATTTTTGAATAAGAAAAAGCCTTTACTTTATAAATCCACAGTGTTTCATTATCTGCTGAACTTTGATTGCCTTGTTAACCCGACAATTGTCGTGCAGCAGCAAGTTCTTTTGTGGATAATAATGCGGGCGTTTTTCCTCCTGAGCAGTTTTTAAATATTTAGTTGTTTCAGTAGACCTATCCATTAATGAAAGACCCTCTTGGCGTATATACAATAAGCAACACTCCTTCAGCGTCCCAGTAAACAGTTGTTTAGTAGGAGGGTCCCAGTGATGCACCCAAGTCTCATCACCGGTGATAATTGTTTGTCTTTCTCCAACTCGGCTAAATTTTCTTGAGAAGCTTCTTTTCTGTACAGTTTTTGTTCAGATGTAAGCAATTTGGGTATCCACCGTGCAGACACCTTCTTCATACCCAAATCGTTTTTCAAAATTTTGAGGACACTTCGGATATACCGACTTCATTGGAAATGACACACGCACACGCACACGCACACGCACACGGTCACGCGCGCGCACGCGTTCACGCACGTACGCACGTACGTACGCACGCACGCACGCACGCACGCACGCACGCACGCACGCACGCACGCACGCACGCACGCACGCACGCACATCTTTCAGTACCAAACTTTCGACTTTTCGCACAATGCTTTTAGCTCGAGATTCAACGTATCGTCCGGACTTTGGGTCATCATTGATTGATTCTCGACCCCATCTAAACAGTCTAGACCAATATTTTACTTGAAAATAAGATGCATTTTCCTCATACACAGCAACCATTCTTTCATGGGTTTTTTACTAATGTATGCACAGGTTTCGTCCTAATAGGGTAGTAAAATAAAAGTCGCTACGCTGTACTGGATCGGTGCTATCGTACGAGTAAGTAAAGATATATCACTTGCAGACAGGGTTAGGAAACTAACCTTAAATTCTCCCCTTGGGATTTCAGCGTTCCAGTTCGTAGGACAGTACAAAACACACATACAAAATAAATAGAGAATGTACTAAAAATTCATGAACTACCGCACATGGTAGTAATTTTATTTGTAGTCAAAAGTTCTGAGTGATTGGCTAATCTTGAATAAGATTAAACAACGTTTAACCCCCAACCATATACTAAACTTTTAAAGTCGTAAGCTGCCAGTGTAATCTTTCAAACCCCTGAACTCTGATCAAATAAACGTAATATATCTCCGGATTGTACCTTTACATTGTCCAGGCCCTTAAATGCAAATAGAAGCACGATAATTTAATAAAGAAAATGTCTCTATTAAATAAATGTAAATTCGTCTTTCACAAAATTAGCATAGAAAATGAATGAAAACTTGTATCATCATCAGTAAATCCAGAAATACAAGTATCTAAGTTATGTTACATTAATGCCTAGATTTTCTCTTAATGTTCTCAAAAGCACTAATGAATATTTAAGGGGAGTGCAGGCCATCGGTGTAAAGTTAATACCCTTTTCTCTTGATCAGATTGATACTATAACAATAAACTTAGTAGTACTATAAAATCCTCCACCAATCTTAGTGAACCTTTAATTTCGGCACTGGTTTGATTTACAAAACGAATTTTAATGGTTATAAACAAGTATTAGATCTGTAGTTTCTTAAATTGGTTCAGCCACATTAAGTGTTTGGACAAATTTGTATCATACAGTTTAGATATAAAATAGTGACATGAAAAGTCTTAATTGTGATTTTGCATTTATGGTGAAGAGACATATTTTTCATCTATGTGTATAAGTACCTAAAAATATTCTCTCCAATGGGATCCAAACAGTAGGTAAAATTGGAGACTTTTGGAACAAACCACAATTCCAAGGTCCTTCCTTTCCAAGGTTACCACAATTTCAAGGTCTCACCAGCTCAACGTTATGAAATAAGTAAGTCATGTTTGCACAAAACTTTCCCAAGGTCGCATATTTCTAAAAATACCACACTGTAAGGTGTAAAAAATACGAAAGGTCACTAACACTCAACACATTCACAAGACTGTTTGCGCACCCTACCTGCTCAGATAGACATCTCACTTTTTCAAGGCTTGCTTATGTAATTTTTTACACTTCTTTGATACCACACTTAGAACCAAATTAAAAAAAGATAATGATATGCTAATATATTTATTTGTTGTATGTACAAATGTAATCAGTGTATTATTCAGATAAATGATTTTCTCTAGGAATAAAACATTTTGATTTAATACAAGTGCAAAAGGTCCTTTTCACTTCTATACCATTACACATAGCATTCAACCGTATCGTCTGAAGATATGCAGATGAACCCTGCTGCTGCAAGCGATGTAGGTGGGTGAACTCCAGACCATGTTTGATACGTAAGTATACGTTTATCGAAACAATTGTAATACTGAGGATAATAAAAGGTTGGTGCACATCTTCTCACCGTAGAACACAGTAAGATACTAACAGGAAATAATTTATTACATACAATATATACATTATAAAAAAATAATTATCCAAATAATACGCTTCTCCGCAGTAGAGTATGCATGAATGATCTTCATATACATCGTACAGCATTGTTAGGGGCGCTCTATACGATAAGCACCAGTATTCTTGGTGTGACGTGGTAAATTGCGACCCATCTATCCATATGTGTATGATGGTCAATAACTAGTCATTCACTTAGTTGCAATTCTTTGTAGTAGTCATAGCATAAATGCATATGGCCAGCAAGATGATAACGAGTATGAAAAGAAAATGTGTGTGAATAATATCCCAAATTACCCATGAAGGCATGATGGTGGAAGTAGCGAATTCTTTTATCCATTTAGTATTCCATTGCACATCTCCATATGTATTCTTTAATGCTTCTAATGTTGTAGAAAATTGCACCCAGTTGGGAATTAATTCACATGCTCGCCGCGTACTTAGATTAAAAAGTGGTACTGGTTGGTAGCACTCCCTATCATCCCAATTTTTCTGTACTGGGCTAGCAGACATACTGACACTGGTGGAAATAACACGATACTATATGTGTAGTTATTTCTACTTTAAAAAAAAAGGAAAAACCTTGTGAAAACATATGTATCATTAACCTTGAAGAATGACATGATTGTTATCGGCATTGCGTAACCTTGGAAAAGTGGTAAACGTGAGAGGTGGAGGACATTGTAATGGAGTGAACCAGGATAATTACAGACCATGAAAATGTGGAGGGCCGAAAAGGTGAAGGAGACATCCTTAAATTTGTTGGTGAGATCTCGCCAACCTTGCAGAAACGCCGTGAATAAAGGCCTTGAAACGGTAGGATTGCTGACGTAACGTGCAGTGTGGCGATCAAGGTGAAGCAGGTAACCCTGACGGTAGAAATAGTGGGGCAATTAGGTTATAAATGCAGAGTGAGTACATGTGAAACCAGTATTGTATGTAATGGAGAACATGTTACGTCAAGCGGTAGAAAAGGCGAAGATTGTGAATTCAAGTGGATGTCGTGATATTTTAATTAACTATATATATATATATATATATATATATATATATATATATATATATATATATATATATATATATATATATATATATATATAGGTGAGCCATCTAAGCTCCGTCGGTTTGTATACGAAAAATGGTAAAGTATTTTTGAAATCTTTTTTATCGTGTAGGTTCATTAGGAGCACGCTTTAAAATTATTTTCGAATATGCAGGGTGGTCCATAAAAATTTTACACATCAAAGTTATGAAAATTTAAATGGAACACCCTACATATGATGGCATATTTCAATTCTGTGGACTAAATGAAGGCCACTTACTGTTATAGTCCCTATACCTAACTCCACCTGTTGCCGAGATATTTCATTATTTGTGAGAATGTAGATCGAAACTCAAAAGAACTTACTGTTTTACGTACTCGAGGATTTTTTTTCAAATGTTTTTCATCGTTTACTGAAAGCATAAAACTTTAAAATCTACCGAAGTTATTATCACAAATTTACACTGGGTGCATAAAAACGAGGTTAGTATTTTGACCAACATTAAAGCCAATTAATAATTTAGGATTTTCTATTCCAATAATAATTTCATGCAATTTGTTCTTGAAAAGCAGGCTTTGACGGTCTTACTGTCACGTAAAATAAAAACGAATTTATTTAAAAGTCGAAGTTCGTGTTAAAGTTAAATCATTTTAGCTAATCAACTTTGAGAATAAGTTTTATTAGGTGGTTACATACTATTTAAAATTAATTTCTAATTCATTAGAAAAATTATTGCAAGTTTTTCGATGCACTGGAAGTGTATCATACAAGACACGACAAAAGCAAAGGCCGGTTACGGGTAACGAAGAGAATAATTTTGCCGTTATGGAATATCTGGTAGAAATTCCACATACCAGTCAGCGGAGAATAAATGAAGAATTTGAGATAAGTGAGCGGACCTTTATTTAGTCCACAGAATCGAAATATGCAATCATATATAGGGTGTTCCATTTAAATTTTCATAGCTTTGATGCGTAAAATTTTTATGGACCACCCTGCATATTCGAAAATAATTTTAAAACGCGTTCCTGATGAACCTACACGATAATTAAAAAAAAGATTTCAAAAGTATTTTATCATTTTTCGTATACAAACCGACGGAGCTTAGATGCATCACTGTATATATATATATATATATATATATATATATATATATATATATATATATATATATATATATATATATATATATATATATATATATATATATATATATATATATATATATATATATATATATATATATATATATAACTCGCTTCAAACGATTGTCACATTGTCACATGGCTGATAAGACTTTGCAACAAAAAGCTTGGAATAGATATCGTTCCTCAAACACTACCTTTGGAGAGAGAGCAGCTGCATTACCCATAGCCGTTATAGTGAAAGGAAAATGAGCAAAGGGAATGGGAAGCAAATCACGAGGTAGAAAGCGTTCTCACAGAAACAGACCAATTTCATTCAACAAAGCAGTGCTTCTAGCGCGACGTCGTGTTGGTGGTAAACTTCGGTCATCGTTAAAATCTACGGTACAACAAACCTTAAACGTTTGAAACATAAAAATATAGTGGGGGATTCATACCCCTTATTCCACTATTTGCAGCATTAGGAGCTTTTGGTTCATTGGGTGGAGGTGCACCTGCAGTTTCACTGACGCAAAACTGCGTCAAAAACGTTATAAGAAACCAAACGACACAATCAAGCAATCGAAGCATCTACCTTAGAAAAGCTTTATATATATATATATATATATATATATATATATATATATATATATATATATATATATATATATATATATATATATATATATATATATATATAACCATATAAGTGAGGTTTAGGCCTATATCTACAACCGTATTCAAAAAACTCCCACTGAAGCTATCACGTCACGCCTTAAGCAACGTTGAGCTATGAAAAGTTGTTGAGAAATTAAAAATCCCCTATTTTAGAGGGATTCATGCGAGATAAATTACCTACACGAATCCATACGAATGAATGTGGTGTCATGAATCTGGATGATCAAAATAACAGGGGAACACACTGGAAGGATTACATCAATCGTAATGGACATATTATATATTTTGATAGCATAGGACATATTAAACCACCATTAGAAAGAATTGATTATTTTAAAAGCCATGGTAGCAGAAACACGATTGACTTTAAGTATACCAAGGTTCAAAACCTCAATACATACAACTGCGGTCATTTGGTCTTACGATTTATATATGACGATTCGTTTTGATTCTCAGCAGTCGTTGCTTGTTCGTACTGTCGTATACATTTACATTTACCGATCAAGCAGTATTTTGCAAGCCAACTTTAACCCACCGATTTATCTTGATAATGAGTCGAAATATGTAATGGGGTTAACTATTTTGAATCTTTCAATACTGTGCAAAAAGTTACTTCCACGAATAACCAACTGATATTTTAAGGAAATAGAATTACAATACCGCCAGGATCATACGAAGTCACGGATGTGAATAAACATATAAATGAAAATGATACAGTGAAGGGTTCGAATAAATTTTTTAATTTACGGACGAACAATAACACTATGAAGGTAATTATGGAAGCAACACATGATATTAACTTTAATGTAGAAAATTCTATAGGACATATGCTGAGATTTAACAAAAAAGTTTACAAATGTCATGAATTACATACCTCAGAAAATCCTATTAAGATTATTAAGATTAATTCGTTAATTATCGAATGCAGTATAACAAGTGGAAGTTTTAAAAATGGGGAGGTGTCGCACATTATTCATCATTTTTTTTTCCAGTGTACCAGCGGGATACAAAATAATTTAATCCCCTCTGCATGTCATCTATTTACCATTTTAACCATAACACTTAAAATAGTAGATCAAGACGGAGACCTCGTCAATTTCAACGGTGAAGTAATAACGATAGGATTACATTTGAAGAAAAGATGGAGATGCGGTATAACACATGTGCGTGTAACCACAACAAGGTGAACTATAAAAGATCGAAGTATGTAAATGCAGAGTAAGTAAGCGGTCAACCCTCAAAGCATTGACAGTGCAGAACAGAGCATACTTGCAAAGTCTTGGTTTCATAGTAATACAATGAGTATATTAAACGTAAACGAAAAAGTTGTTGATAATGCGATAATAAATTCCGAACTCCACACCCATCAACCATATACTACGAGATTTGGAAACAATGATGAAATCAGAATACCCATTCAGGAAGACATGTGCACTTTAGCATAGAAAGTTATGTCTATGTAGAGGGAAGATTGCTGAGGGAGGATGGTGCCATCGCTAATACCGCACGGTTTGTGAACGACAATGCATTTTTATTCAGTGAAATTAGATACGAAATGATTGGAATAGTGGTGGATTCCGTGACGAAGGTTGGATTAACGTCTACAATGAAAGGATTGGTATCATTGACACCCAACGACCTCGCTCGTCATGAAAACTCAGGTTGGTTTCCTGGGTATTTTAATGTTTGTGTCCCTTTCCGAATGCTACTTGGCTTTTCGGAAGACTACAATAAAGTGATTTTGAACATCAGACAAACATTGGTTTTAATTCACAATAACCTTGATGCCGATGCGGTAATTTCAACTGTTGCAGATGAAGCACTAAAAATTAACATAGATAAAATATATTTGAAAGTTCCGCACATCATTCCTGCATTAGCGGAGGAATTGGCGTTAACGAAGTACATTGATAAAAATGTGAATATTCCAGTAGCATTTATCCAGCAGTTATATATCCAGCAGTTCCCACAACAGGTAAACATACATAGGCAATCAAAAGATCGACTAGTATAGAAACACCTAGATACATTATTATCGGATTTCAAACGGGGAGAGAAAATAATGTTTCTCAAGATATGAGGAGATTCGTTAAATCTGCACTAAAGAATGTTAAGGTATTCCTTAACGCGGATCGTTATCCATGTGACAATTTAAACGTAAATTACGATAATAATTGCTTGGCTACATTGTATGAAATGTTTGCTAAATTCTAAATGTCCTATTATCAAAGATATGGCCAATCATTACTCACACCTAATCAATTTACCACATTAATAGTGGTAGACTGTTCGAATCAAAAAGAGCCATTACACTCTAAAGCAGTAGTACTTTATGTAGAATTCTAAACAGCATACTGTGTTATACTACACGATTGCTTAGTTACGTATAACGCGTTTACCGAAGCAGTAAGACAGCTGTAATACGATGCCCGTCATAGTCGACGTACAAGACTTTAACCTTTCAAAAGGTTTTATACCGAAAGAACTCGCAATTTTTAATGGAACACAGGTCGCCCACTACATGTTTAAATAACCGTATCCGTGGCATACGTCAGATGCGGAGAGTCGCCGTCAAGCTACTTTGTTAATTCATAATCAACACTGTATAAAATAGGAGGAGGGGCATACACCACCACACCAATTTCGCAGAATTCTCAGTCGTTTTCTGCATAGAACTCCCCGGTTCTGTCTTTTCTTTGCATTACACCACGTAATTTAGTGTATACGAAATTACAGTCATGAGACACGAGTCAATTAATTGCTCCTGCGTTCTAAAGTAATAAATACTTGAATCACAAAAATAGTTTGCCCATCACGTCGACTTATTTGGTTGCTAAGTAAACGAGAAAAATTTTTTACCCATACATAATGCTGATTATCCGTTTGGTTACTGACTAATAGCAACAAATTAACATGAATAGGTTGTATGGCTCTTGTATAGTAGAGAGGACCCACTGCCTCAGGAATACGATGACCATCACGATACGTATCCTCTAGTCCATAAACATTGATGATAATATTATTATTGGACTCAAACGTTGAGATGTTAGTCACCTTAACAGGAAATTCTACACCGTTCCAGTTGAATAACGTCCTGAAATCAGTGTAAGAAGTCGTCCGTTGTGGTGACCCCGTCGGAGTCACTAATGCTGATACAATAGCCCACGCAAAGCAGCAATTATCAATATTATTCAGATTCACTATGGCATGTTAATGCGAAATTTCAGGCGGAACATTCATATAGGATGAACACGCAGTGGGAGAAAATTTCAACATGTTTACCTCTAAATATACGAAATTCACCAGCGACCACCCTACGAAACAACATATATTAATGTACTACCCTACTATTCATAACTCGCACTTACCAGAATCTTTATGCTGATATTCTGATTGATTAGAATCCAAGATTTCCACTACTATTTGAAAATACTCTTCCAACACCATCTCGACACTAAATATATCATATTTCGTTTGAAAGGACTTTAATTCGGTACTTTCTCTACTGTTCAGAAAGTACAACCCAAACAACTCAACATTACATTTCAACGAGACGTGTTTTTGCAATTGAATTTGTATGAGTTTCAAAACATTCACTTTAACGTCACCCATAGACATCTGCACATCCGTATTGCGTGGTGCTAGTCTATACGAAACAATGCGTTGTTTAAAAGCATTGCGAATCACTTCAACCCCAGTATCAACGATTTGATTTGTGCCTATTGCTTCTAAGGTGTCCTTGATAAATATATCGAGGAACATCAATCGAACAATCAGCGCAGTGCACAATTTCAACACTTTTGCTACTTCTATTTTGTACTGGTTCGCTGCTTTGGTCTGACTTACGCTTCCTGAGTTGTTTAAACCCGACGGTCCTGGTTCTACAAAGGAATCTTCATCAGCATGCCTGTGTTGTACACTATTTTTTAAGTTGTTTAACCCTGATGGTCCAGGTTGTGCAAGACGTTCAGCAATATGGCTATGTTCCGTTCTTAAGTGCGGTACCATTTTGTGTACAGCCTGCGGCATCTCTGAAGGTGGGGTAGTTTGAATACTTAACCAACACGAATTTTTTTTGTCGCAGTAGAGAGTCTTTTCTTGAACATTTCTTCAGAAATTCAAATTGAAATGTTTTATTGCGATCTGTAACGGAGAGAATGTATAAACAATCTATAAGTAAACGGGTAGGGTTACGTGTTATAATTCCTTTTTTTAACTCTTTATTGCTCTGTATTAGTTTGTAGCATTACTATCATGTATTACAACTGTTAAGAATAGAAGATATATCCAGCGATACGAACGAGGACGCAGCGTAACATATCGTCAGGAATAGGATAATATGTATAATGGATATATCAGGTTGAGCGGTAGAGTAGTGTACGGGTAAGGAAACAATAACAATAATAGTCTGGATAGAGTATTGCTGAGCACACGCATTCTACCCAGCATTGTATCTCACCCTGCCATGTGCTTTGGGATGGAAGCAAGATATTATCCCCACCTGTTTTTCAGAAACTCCGCAGCACATGTAGGGCTCAATACACTCTGGGAAGGAGATAGTGCATTTTCCACTATATGCCTCACCGGTAATTGCGCAGGTAAGTATTGTATGGGTGTTGGAGGACTCCTAGATATTGATCAGTCATTTAGCGACCATTCATTATCTATAAAATCAGCAGCATACACAGGTCTGAGGATAGTCTCTTATGAATCATCCATTTGCTCCACTTGTATCGAAGAGTTCAGCGAACTCTGCAAACAAGTAGGGCTCAGGATACTATCATAAATAGGCCCCCTGGCCACTCCTACTACCGTAGAACTACTGTACGACCACTCCTCCATAAATTCTACGGTAGAAACAGGGCTCAGCAAACCTTCAAATGGATTCCCCTACTATTCTGCTCTCTGAATGTGTGTTGCAGATGTGGACGACTGCTCATCTACAACGCATGCATGTGTCAGAGTAATCGGATATTCCTCTTTCCTCAGCACCGGCTACGCCACAGAGCTTGACAATGAACACCCTTACGCAAGTGGAGACCATTCATCCCCAAACTCTGCATGCAGTCAGTACTTAAGACATGACGCAATACTATCTGATCTTCACTCACAGGTGACTGCATCCTCCCATACGGCTCACGTACAGGTTGTAGGGTGAGCAGCACTTCATCCACGTCTCACTGCTCGTGCGTGCGTGATAATACCACATCCAAACCATCCGCTGGAGGTGGTATATCTGAAAACTGATTCCGATGACTATGACTATGACGCATTACGGTAACAGCGACTACTTCGCGAAACACGTACTGACTTTTGTAACGAAATCATTGTTGAAGAGAGTATCGATGAGGAGAACCTTATGAAGACTCTCACTAACAACATGCAACAACTGGAACGTATCGCTCACAAACTGTCAGACGTAGTACAAATCAGTGCACAGGAACAGTCACATAACAGCATACACGACGAGAACAATGACAATGGCAGTGCTCCAAACGTCGCTCCGCAGGTCCAGGGCCACGGAAATAACGAAAACGCGGACGACGAGCAAGACAATTACTACAAATAACTTGACGATGTCTGAATTTGGGCACCACATATCCCTATAACTATTGGTCACACTATGCTTCCACCCCTCTACAACGTTATGTGTGCGATGGCATCGGGAGACAGTGCCACTCAACGCAATTCTGCGTTTGTAATTATTGCTGGGTAGTACAGGGTATTTTACGCACATCGCATCATCACATGGGACTGTCTCACGTTCAGGGTATGTATTGTCTTCATACTACTTTATCTATATTTGTAATTCTTTCTTTCATTACAGCTGAAAACCATAGTTTCGTTCGTACGGAATTATGATGTGACTACGGAGAGCTCTCTAGAAGAGCAGCTCGACCGGGTCCAGACTACGCTTGTAACATTATACATTGACTCGCATACTGTTACAATCCTAGCTATACTAAGTGGGTATGATCACGCCATTGTACATCTGGAGATGATACTGTAAACTGTCAAAGAGATCAGTGGACTTTACGAACTCATCTGAGTTCGTAATGCAGCTCATCGTCAAGTGGTCTTTGCAAATGATAGAGACAGACATAGCAAGTATAACTGATAGAGATCTCCTTCTACTTATGATTTATTTCCAGAAAAACGTCGACACTAATAGTGCGACCTCAGACCATACAGACCGACACTAACTGACTGAGCGCGGCGACTAATATACAGACATATAAACAGACAATTAGACAGACAGACATACAGACAGAGAGACGCACAGACAGTCAGATACACACCACACGGTATATATGCTCAAATATATCAATTATACTGTGATGGTATACCATCATGTACCGCTGATAAATATCTTCCAGTCCTCTAGCATCTTCAGATGATACGGTTGAATGCTTCATGCGTGCAGTTCGAATAAACCAATGGCGGTCATCTGATACTCCGCTACAGGAGCATCTCCGATGGGCACCATACCGCACGTAAGCTCAATTGCTTGCACCACGTCCTCGTAGGTGGAATGATACAGAAGTGGAAATGACCTTTTGCACTTGTAGTAAATCAAAATGTTTCATTCCTAGAGAAAATCATATATCTGAATAATACATTGATTACATTTGGACATACGAGAAATAAATATATTAGCATATCATTATCTTTTTTTAATTTGGTTCTAAGTGTGGTATCAAAGAAGTGTAAAAAATTACATGGGCAAGCCTTGAAAAAGTGAGATATCCATCTGAGTAGGTAGGGTGCGCAAGTAGCCTTGAGAATGTGTTGAGTGTTAGTGACCTTCGTTTTTTTTTTTACACCTTACAATGATATTCTTAGAAATGTGTGACCTTGGGAAAGTTGTGTGCAAACATGACATACTTATTTGGTAACCTTGAACTGGTAGGACCTTGAAATTGTGGTAACCTTGGAAATGTGGGACCTTGGAATTGTGGTGTGTTCTAAAAGTCTCCAATATTACCTACTCCAAACCCATCATGTCATGTTATCTAGATATGAACTCTAACCAATTGAGCTACCGGGATATTAGAATTCTATGCAAATTAAATTTTATACGTATTTACACATTAACTAGTTGTTGAGTTAGACTGTCATAGATACAGTTACTATTTATGCACATGTTAACTAATCCCGCAATTTCACTAATGTTTCACACCTAATAACCACATAACTGATGTAATTTTTTAATTTTAGAATTAGTAGTGACATACGAAATGTTATAACTTTATAAGTATGAATTTTTTGTGTTCATGGTAAAGAGATAAATATTTTTATTCATGTATATAAATACATAAAAAGATGCTCTCGAATGGGATTCGAACCCACGACCTCATGTTATATAGACACAAACTCGAACCAACTGAGCTACCAAGAGATTAGAATTTCATTCAATTAAACTTTACGTGTATTCATACGTTAACTGGGTGTTGAGTTAAATTGTCATAGATACAGTTACTATTTATGCATAAGTCAAGTTAACCCGCTAAGGTATCGTACCTAACAAGGTCCTGGTTTCGAATTTCATTCGAGAGGATCTTTTTACGTATTTATGCATAAAATATATGTCTCTTTACCATGAATACGAAATTCATAATTAAAACATTTCATACGTCACTACTAACACTAAAATAAAAAAAAGTTGCGTGGTTATTAGGTGTGAAACCTTAGGGACATTACGAGCTCACTTAACATATATATAAATAGTAACTGTATCTATGATAATTTCACTCAACAATCAGTTAACGTATAAACACATAAAAAGTTTAATTTGAATGGAATACTAATCTCTCGGTAGCTCAGTTGGTTAGAGTTCATGTCTAAATAACATGAGGTCGTGGGTTCGAATCCCATTCGAAGGAATCTTTTTAAGTAGTTATACACATAAATAGAAAAGATATACATATTAAATCTATTTACAGTCTTAAAAATTCGATCGATATGAAGCTTTGTTTGCAAATGCTCTCTTACGTCGCTGTTAACCTGTTATCTATAGTTAGGATTTCGGCACCTATATTTTTTATTGTTATTTTTTTAAATGTTGTTACTTACTTGGATAGTATTTCAGTTTTTCCTTTATTTCTACATGGAGATCTATAGAAAACATACATAATGTAACAGTACTCCGCAAGTTTTTACTAATTACGCGCATGTGAAAATCAAACAATTAAATGCCTTCCTCTATCGTATACATTTCTCAGTCATTCTAGGAAACTGTAATGGATTTCATAACTTTTCTAGATAGGACATTATTTTATACAAACTGTAGGCGTTATTTATGTGAGCGTTATTGACAAAATGTCATTGTTTTACTAAATCAATTTAAAGGCAATGCGACCCACAGAAAGTTAAATTTTACTTCTGTCGGTGTCTTCTCGGGATTTAGAACTTTTGGCTTGGGCATATAAATTTATTTACTGGGTATTTAAGTCAATAATTTAATTAATAGTCACTGATCTATAAACACAACTTGGAATATTTTCGTACGTCAATCTATATTTTGGAATTTGTTGCTAGTTTGACACGGAAAACATTCACATTTTTGATTCGCGAAATAATCTTTCTTTGAAAGCTTTTGTGCAGTCACAAAATTTTAATATTTCTTTTGTGAGTAAATATATTCGTATCTGAAGGAATAGATCCGCTTCTCTAGACGTAAAGTGTGAAATATTGTCTAGCGTTTTCCCCACTGGAGCATAACATTTTTTTCTAATAATTTAACCCTAGAAGCTAAGCATTGTAAATGTTACGACGACACAACTTGTATCCGTTGATATATCAGACATCTTCCATAAAGGGGGTTAAGTGGTCATCCAATCTCAATACCTGTAATAATCTCAATACTGTTCAGGCAAATCAGACTCTTAGTATTGTTACGTATTTAACAGCGTTTTCACGTGTACACTGCATGCGGCGTCGTAAAATCTATAAGTGCTTAACCTTCATGTAACTTTTAGAGGAAAATGTTTAAAATATATTAAAATGGCTTTTTTGAGTTTTCTGTTATTAGCAAAATATTATATCAAAAAAGTGGAATGATAGCGTGCCGCTTACGCAGCAGGAATTAGGGGAGAAATTGGAAAAATTTGTACAAAATTTAACCAAGATGTGAGTAACAGTGAAGCAAGTTGTAGTAAAGAAGGAGATAGCTATGAATTTGAGCCCTATGAAGATTCAGAAAGTGAGCATCTTCCTTCTGATCATGAAAGCATAGATAGTGGTTCCAACTAAAAGTTCAAATGCTAAGGTTTGTAAGAAGCAAGGAAATGGTGTCAGTTTGGAAAAACCAAGAGGTTAAAGGATTTAAGAAATACAGGTTGAAGAGGCTGAAACCAACACCGTGCACAGTTATACCCAAATAAAATCCTTCTTTAGATCGGAGGTTAGTCTGTAAGGTTAAAGCGGTTATCGATGAGGTAAGGCCCCAAAAGCACTGGGAAGAACTGCTAAGATAAACTTGATGCATACATTTGGAAGTTCCAAATTGTGGTTTACATAAAGACATGAATCCACTAAGTACCTTCAAGGTATTTATACCAGATAATCCTTTGGATACAATATTAGAATACATAAACAAAGCTGGGAAATCTACGACTATTTCTCCAGTTATCTAAGATGAACCATTAGCTCCCATAGACCTACTCAATTTCGCCGCTGGTATGAAAAACAATTATTTATCATCATCGCTACTCTTTGATGAAAAAAAATGTGGTTCTATTTATAAAGCTACAACGAGCCGAGAATGATTCAAATTTTTATTGGATTGCCTGTTATTTGACGGTAAAGGAAACAAGAAGAGTAAGAACAGACGATCCTTTTGTAGCTGGGAGATTGGGTATATTTTTATTGAGAACTACAAGAGTTCACATGTCCCTAGCACATATGTTACTATTGATGAATTTTCTCATAAAATGTCCTTTTTGTATGTAAATTCTAAACAAGCCAGCGAAGTATGAAATCAAAATGATATGTGACGTAAATTCAAAATTTATAGTGAGTGCTGCACCCCATTGGAAAGAAAACAAACACAGGAGCCGATTATTTTGTGAATTCCCTTTTGCGATGTTATACGATCAAACCGCACTAGGAGTCGTGCGGGCTTACCTAGGTAGCGGGTTGCCAAGCTATAGTGGAAATGGGCGGGTTCGATATAAGTTGTAATTGATCCAAATTTAATTCCAAACACTTTACACTTATCATAAAAGAACAAATAAAATTAAATCCGGGAAAAATTGGCTCTAGGCACCACCACAATCTTAAATTTGTCTAAAATAGTCATTGACAGGTGTTAAATTAATCCTACCTGACTGGAAGATTTGTAGCATACATGAAATCATACACAATTCAAGTTCAAGCATTCAATTCATACAACACGCTTTCATTTTAAATTTCGTACCTTTAACATTAATACACGTCAATTTAATCTTGAAAATCTTTAGGTTTAATTGTCCTTAAAAACAAATGTATCACACCCTGTACACTCATAAAATCATCAATTCGTTTCATAATAATTGAAAAACGTAACGAGCAGTGCGTGGTTTATTAATCATACATCTTCTATCAAATACTCTTTGAATGTTTGTCATTAAACTGTATTTAAACATTCACAAGCATAAATGAATCGTTGTAACTCAAATCTGAAATGTCTGCTTAATAAGTGAATCGTGATCAGTATTGTGTATTCAACGACTATTAATGTATATAAAGTAATCAAATTTGGTAATAGATTTAATACAAACAATTTTCAGATCAATTACTTATCCAAAATGTCAAAAAGTGAACTATATTTGAATGGCGTAATCCTTTGTGTAATTTTACACAAAGTAAACTGTAAAATCTTATAATATACTCTTGCCTGTATTATAAGTGTTTTGTAACTGTTGTTTCATATAAGTTGAGTTGATCGGTCTATTCCCACGGTATTTGTAAGCCATGAATGTTCTTAAATCAATCAAAGCGTATCTGTATCAGTCTTCTAAAGAAACAAATCTTTCCCCATTTAAGCAAATGTGTATCTCTTATAGATTTCCGGGATCCTCATACCAATAATGAAAAAAAAACTCACTGTGTATACTAAACTTTTTCGTAGTTGCGCAGAAGTTTATTGCGCATGTTGCAGCGTAACTTATTGCGCAGTTGTATTGCGCGAATAGCTTATGCGTAATACACCTGCGCAATGAGATACGTCGCAACCTTAGGACTAAGCCTGGTTACGGAATCAGAATCCGCTTCCGAAACGCCGCGCTAAAAAGCAAAAACTGTGGAAATAGGCCGATCAAGTCAATTAATATACCCTTGGTTCTCTTTTAAAACTTTAGACGGTAAGGAATCAAAATTTTAACAAACAAGAAGCAACTTAGCTAATTGGACTCTATTAACAAATTTTACAAAAATATTTACATTCCAGAAGCAACATATAAAATATTCAATTCTTGTAGATTAAATTCCCTAAACCTTATAAGCTAAGCATATGATAACAGGTAATGGAGATTGATTATCCTGAATGTTTGAAATGAAATTTGCAATATAAACTATGAAATCCCTGAAGGTAATCAAACGTCTACCAAAAAACTAAAATCTTCTTACATATATAAGTTGCGTAGTCCTTTATCAGGTATAATGTCGTATCCACTGGCGATAATTTGCTTTAATTAATCCTGAGCATGCATGCACACTCGTCACTGATAAACGGCCTAAACATTTGCATAAATTGACTGCACTACTTGCTAGCTTAATGTCCGTACTCAATGACGCGTTTAACCCTCCTATTTTCACTTACTGTGTTCGGCTCATTATGACCCGGTAGCCTATAGTTGTCATTTTGATGTCGTTAAATTGATACAACAGCAAAGAATAATAAGAAATAAGATGTAGTATTTATTATTCATTACATTTTTATACGTTACTTCATTTTTATTACATATTATGTTAAATGCTGTTTAAAGAACATCTGAAAAACATAGTAGTTAGGTATATACATTTATTGTATACAGTCCTTACAGTAGTAACATACATGAACTTTACATGGGTATTTTGAGCAATTACAACATACCATATTAGTTTTATTATCATTTGAAGAGGGACAAAAATGATATCTTTGTTGTGGTTGATTGTTCCCTTACTTTTCAATTACTGGTTGAAGAACGCGACTTTATAACCTTTTCAAACCCATGAATACTTCGAGAGATACGTTATCTTTCTTCCAATAGTGGATTTATCAAGGAATTACCCAGTTATTTAAGAAATAGTCGTCGTTTTGTAAGATTTCCAGCATTCCAGGTTGGAGTTACTTTGCACCATAGAACATAAGTGTTTTAAGCTGAAACGTCCATAATATTGTAAAAGACAGTTATAGCCATCTTTTAGTGTGCCGTCTGCGTATGTATGTTATTATTAACTTGTCTAACGTGTCTACAGCACCTTTGGTTTTGTTGTAATCTAAAATAATAAACGGCTTTTTATGATCTTGGTTACACACTTCGTTATCGTGGTACATGGTGCTCATGAGCGTAACATTTTTATTCCGTTTCGGAATACAGCAAACTCTCGACGTGTCCTTGGTAAAGTAAAATTCTGAAGAAAGAACTTCTTTCCTTTTGCAGACCAATGTGGCTGGAAATTCAGACTTATTTTTGCGAATAATGCCAATCATGTTATTTTTCTTTTTAATAATATCTATCCCAAATCGTGCGAGGTAAAAAAATTATCACACGTTGTGTTGTAACTTTTTAGACCATAAGTAAGATCTAGCACAACTCTTTTATCTTGACCTCTCTCTGGGGGATCACCTTCTTTTTTCGCGAGGTAAACTTACATGTTATATGCATAAGCAGTTACAGAATCGTATAAAGTCCAAATCTTAGCTCCGTATTTAGCAGGATTATTAGCGATATACTGTCTAAAAGGACAACGGCGTCTAAAAGGTACCAGTTGCTCATCTACTGTTACATATCCGTGATATTAATATTATAGAGCTTAGGTAGAACTACAACACATTCATCCCACAAGTCCTGTATGGGAGCTAATTTATCAGTTTGGCGTCCTTCTGGTCGAGTTATTATGTCGTCAAAGCGATTTATTGATGCACTTACATGAAATCGTTGTAGGGACTTCGTTGTTCTGAATATTGGACGACCTATATTTCCATCCCACAGACTGTCTGTTGCCTCTCCATGAGATTTATACACTCCAGCTAGAAACAGTAGGCAAAACATGCTTTTAGTTCAACTAAGATTAGTTCTTCAAACGTGTCGTCACAAAATCTTTTAACTTCTAAATTTGACATTTTCAAAGCTAGCTTTACAATTTTTCTGGTGAAATATAAGAAGTACGTGGATTTTATATCAATTATTCGCGACGTAGCATACCTTGTTGGGCCAGGAATCAAAGGTTGATGTGCCTTTTCATTACACACTATATTGCCGTCTTTTGAAGATACGTGATTATCTGTATCAGTTTCGTCTAAAATCGTAGCTTCCACTTTATCCGGTTTCGAACAAATGGTCTTCTCCATCAGAAGCATTACAATCATTATCAGAAGCACACAAATGTTTCTCAAGTTCACTATCCGTAAGCACTCTCTCATTACACATTTTCAATAATAAATTTTAATTGTTAGGTATTTCTTATTAGAGTACAGCATCAAGTTTGATATTTACTACGAAACTAACACACATATGCTCACTGGCTGCATTTATACTTGGAGCCACAGAGTCTCAACAGGAATTTAACTTGTTTATCGGTACGGAAATAACGCATGCGATATGCGTAATATTGCGCAATAATGAGGCAATATTAAGTGGGTTATTTATAATTATGCAAATAAAACAAAATTAATAAAATACATTCGTCTATGATAATAATCTGCTTCTCGTTCTTCTAATTTGAACCACACAAACCACCGAGTCATATAGACCCAATCACAAATATGACTTTCTAATATCAATCTAGGTACACCGTTATTAGAGTAATGAAATAAAAGTCATGCAATGGCAACGAAGTATTTAAATAAATTGACTAATTATGCACATTAGAAGAACGCGATTGGGCCATGTTGACCCGAACACAATAGGAGGGTTAAACGAGTACAAATAATTAGACAATTTGATTTACTAAATGCCCTTAAAAAAAATAAATGTTTTTCACAGAATATTTAAATTACACTGGATCACTTAGTTGTTGATTGTCTATAAACGGTCAATTTAGTGTTGTTATCAATTGCACATGTATTAAAATCAATAATATTTCAATACTTTTTAGCTTAATTCATAAAGCTGAGCATACCTTTATTTAGTTACATAAAATCACTTCACGTTCCTATCAGATCGCGTGGGTTCCTTATACACAATACTTTTCAACTCAACGATTGCTCTTATTACAAATCATTTATAAACGTTGAAATACTTCATCCCCAAAATGGGTACTTGTAACAAACCGGTACGCACTGTGACACTAATTATTTACATATGAAAACCAGCATATATCGTTACAAAATGCTCACGCGCGACCACCCTCTTGAGTATAACTCTAAGTCATAGTATCTCTTGTCCTACGCTGTCACGCTTTCCCTTATATACAATCGGTCATCCCTTTTGCAAAACGTCGTTATATTTATCCCCCTCAAACCAAAACGCTCTACCCCATAGGAGTTTTTAATGCGCGTTTTCGCCCGGCAAGCAAGCCGTAAACAACCCGAACGCAACAGAAATTTTAAAATCGTTGCAATATTGAAATTTTTACACAAATCTTAATGCTTCGAAACGACCAAATTTCATATTCAAATTCATTCCAAATATGGTCCAGATCTATATTCAACTTTTCATGAAAATCCCACGTTTGCAAACTTTCTTTCCGCAAAATTTAGTAAATCCTAACATCATTTGTCCTTGAACATGCATTAAATTTTTCCATTGTGCAACATTATGACATCCATACAAGCAAAAATATACACACATATTCTTTCTCTACACTTAACACTATATCGACAAATCATAAATTCATGCACTATCCATTTACAGCAATTCTAACTCACATTCCTTAAAACACAGTTGCCAAGTACAGCAGCATTTAAACATTGTCGTCTCAATACAGGTGTCACTAAACCATTATTTCTCATTCAAATTTAATACTTTTTTTAAATTTGTATACAACATTTAAATACGCTTCTGTATGATATTCAGCGCTTTACTAAAAATTTCTGTGACGTAACATTTACATTAATTTACATTATACACCACAAAAAAAATTCTCTCGTGCAAACTCATGTTCACTGTTTATCAGAAATACGTTCTACGCACGATACAATACTACGTATACTCAGTGCATCTTAATAATCTTACAGAAACCAATCCAGTGTTCATTTCGTAGTCTGACAATGTACGCTACTCCTGTTGCTTTAGCTAACGCCTTACTTAGAGAATCGTTAAAAAGTTCCAAAGTGAAACAATGATGAAAAATAAACGCAAAATTCCGACGGAAATCCCTGAGCTAAAGATTAGAATATTATATTGATAAAGAAAACCCTCGGTTTCTTATAAAGCAAAAAATCAATAAAAACGTAATATTGCTTTGAAATATGCAGAAACGCAAAGGCATTTCACAGAGTTTAGGAAAACGAAAAATTTTCGAAACAATAATCAGGCAAAGGTGACACATTTGGTTGAATGTGTTCGGAAAGGTCTAGAAAAACAATAAAATGGCCACTCTGCATATTTTATGGCATGCTAAACATTTGCTCTTTAGCCTTCGAATGACTAATCTTTTTTTTTCATATAGGGATGACCAAGGGGGGGTCAAAAATTACCCCATTTGTTTTAGGAAATAAAAACATTTATTTATAATTGTTTTAATTTTGTATCGTTTTCAAATAAGTAAGAAATATTAGCAAAACTGATTTTTATTACAAGTAACCAGAAAAAAGTATAAATATCTGTCTAAACTCACATCGAAAGAAGTAAAGAAATTAAAAAAATACATTAGTTTACGCCACCAAATATGTTTTTTTTTAATTTTGAATTTCCTTACAAACAAAATGCTTACATTTATCGCGTTTGGACGAGATTTTTTGCTGGGAGATCGACTGTAAAGTTTACGACGGCCACATTTCTAGGATTTCAGCTAGCTCTGAATCTACTGGATCTTCTGAACATTTTATTAGTACCATATCTATCGCTGTTTAATGGTGTTTATGTAAAACTTGACGCGGGCGGTATTGTACAAAATGTGTAACTAACTCAAGGCCCAAATCTTGAAGAAAGAGCCTCCTTCGAAATGATTTTAGTTTTTCGTAGTCGTCGTATTTATCAAAATACAGCCTAAATGCATTTATTCCACCTATGTCAATGAAATTGAAAAATGCTTTGTATTGTGGCTGTATTAATATTACTTGACCATTTTATCTAAGGTATTTGCTGCACCTTTTGTTATAATAATTCAAAATTATTTGGGGTTCATTTAGGTCTGAATACTCTGTGTTTAACAGTAGAAGCTTCTTTTTTTTGTACGTAGGATACTAAAATAGCACCTTTTCTATAAAAAATTTGGCTTGAGTATTTTGCTGAGATTTTTTTGGTAAAAAAAATTGTTTGGGTATTGTCTATGACTTTTTCTAATCGTCCCCGTAAGAGCTTTTGATTTGTGTAGAAGTTCATTTGACAACAGCAGCGAGGTGGAAAAGTTGTCTGTGGTTACACCACATCCAGACCCTAATCCGTTTACTACATCCAAAACAACACGCTTACCTACAACAGAAAAAACATCTATGATGTCGCCATCTACAGTTATCTTGCTCTCTTTCTGGTATGTTATTCGTCATTCCTGTGTAGACTTTGTAGATTGCAGAAATACGTATTATCACTGAAAGCCCAAATTTTTGTGCCGTATTTATCTGGCTTAGATTTGATGTAGACACCGAATGGACATCTTCCACGAAAAGGCACAATGTTCGTCGATAGAAGTATCAGGATTTGGAGTATAGACCTTCTTACAGTTTGTTGCAAAAATGTTATGTATTTCTTGTATTGGAGCTAATTTTTCTGAAGTGCGTCTTTCTGGGCGTGTTGCTAAATCATCAAACGTTAGAAATAGAAGTAAAGGACTTCAATCTGTCACGGGACATTATTGCACAAAAAATAAGCCTCTGAAACACTGGGTCCTTATTACTCCACAACTCCAAAATTTGTTTGTTATTTGCCTTGAAGCGTCCGGCAATAATTAATAATCCGATAAAGGCATACAACTCTATCTTATTGACGAGATTCCCGCTGTTGCCTAAATTTGATTGTGCGCGACTGTTAGTTTCGCGAATAACAATGTACACAATTTCGTCGGGGAAACAAACTTTGAGAACTTCAGCCATAGTCGCAAAATTTCAGGTCTAATTAGTTCACCTAGTGCTTGCTAAACGTTTGCTGCTTTTAGGTTTATGTTTATTCCACAATGTGTCATCTTTTGGCAACATATTTTCACGTTGGTTTGCATCATCGTCACTTTCTTCTCCGGTACATGTTGAACTATCTTCAGCAATTGAGTCGTTCTGTAATAGTATATCCTCATTTTCCGATATTATTTCATCATCTATATCGTCATGAAAGTCACTTTTATTAGGCATCTGCTCTAAATCAGTCGTGGTGAGAAATTTTCGGGCCATATTATACACAAACGGCTAAATACCCAACCATACATCCGGCACAGAGTAAAGGTAATAACTAACTGAAGTAAATCGCACGTCATCATGCGCGCAGTGCAACATTACTAGGATTTCCTCATACAGAGTGATTCATAAGTAATGGGACAAATTAGCTACACGTCCATAAGGCAAAAATAATAACATTTTGCTTGACAACAATGGTTCTACGTCTGCTCCTTACTGAGATAAAGGTTGTTAAAGTGAAAAAATAAAATATATTATTGTTAGTAGATCAGCTATTTTTCTAGATAATGACTTGAAAAGTAAGTAGGGCAAACAAGAATAGATGAATTCAGCTACAAATTCTTTTCACTCATTAATTTACAACGTACTTATTTAAATTAGACAGCTTCATCATTTCTGTATAAAAAGGAATTGTTTTTGTATCTTCAGAATATTAAAGTTTTCGAGATATTTGAATTTTACTAATTCATCGCATGGCCCTTGTGCTTGTACTTTACATTTACGTAACCGTACTTGATGACGACTGAATGCAAAAATAGTGTATGGAATGCTTCACAATATTGGGCATCGAAAAATTTATTTTGATTTAAGTTCTCCAATTTAAGTGTAAACGGAAGCTCACAATAAAATTTCAGTAGTGGATATATAATACATAGCATTAATGTCTTAGGACAAAAGCATGCCATGGAATGTTGACAAAAACAACGTGTTTAGTAAAATTTTGACGTTTATTGAATAGTTTGAAACATTTTATTGGTAGGGAAACATAATCACTTTTCAAACGAACAAATGAGAGACATGATTTGAGTTTACGCAAGAGAAATTTTTTTTGGGCAAGCAGCATCCAAAAAATATCGGGAAAGGTGCCCTAACAAAAGACATCCAAACCGTGAGATATTTCAAAATCTTTATAATCGAGTCGGTGAAACAGGTTAATTTCGCCCAAAATATCATACTGATCGTCTCAAGATGCGGCAAGAAGATGAAATTTTGCTAAAAGTTGCGGAAAATCCTGAAATAAACACTCGTCGATTATTTACAGCTACTGGAATACGCCAACCGTCCGTGATTGCTATTTTGCAGAAGGAAAATTTATACCCCTATCATTTTACACCAGTGCAAAAGTTATTTCCAACGGATTATCGTACCAGAGTTGAATTTTGTCAGTGGCTAAAGGAGAAATGGAATAATAATCCAACATTTCTGAATACCATTCTTTTCACGGATGAAGCAATGTTTACCAGACGTGGAGTTTTTAAGTGGAGAAATAGTCATACTTGGGAAACCGAAAACCCACGTTTCCATCACGAGTTTAAAAATAAATGTGTGGTGTGGTTTAAAAGGCAATACATTACTAGGCCCAGTTAAGTTACCTCCTAATTTAAATGGAGACTCATATTTAAATTTTTTAAATACTGACTTAGTCGACTTCTTCTTAGGAGATCTTCCGTTACAACTAAGAAGAAAGATGTGGTTCACGCAAGACGGTGCTCTTCCACATTTTCCACTTGCTGTGCGCGATCATCTTAACGAAACATTTCCTCACCGTTGAATTGGGCGAGGTAATGAATTTCAGTGGCCACCCCGCAGTCCAGATTTTAATCGAATTGATTTTCATGTGTGGGTTTACATGAAATCAATGGTTTATGCTGAACCTATAAATACACGAGACAAGTTATGGAATAGAATTCAAGATGCAACCAATTCAATACGAAATAATGGTTTCACATTTTTTAAAGTTATACAATCTGTAACTAAACGGTTAAATGCGTGCTAATAGTGGCCATGTTAAAAACATTTTGCAGTAGGTAATCATTAAGTTTAAATTTAATTAGTTAATTTAACTTCACAAAACTTAAAAATTATGATGTAGGTTTTACGTAAAAGAGTTCTCGTAAGTGGTTCTAGTTCAAGTCTGTTCTAATGTTGTCTTTCTTTTTATTAACTGGCATATAATATTTTATAAACATAAATGTATCTTATTACTTTAATTTTTGTATTATTTCATTTTAATATTCTTATCAATTATCATTTACGGTTCGGTAAAAGTAAAGTACAACGGTTAACATTTTGAAGATCAAAAAGGGATATCTTTTTTTTATACAGAAATGCTGAAGCTATCCAAATTAAATAAGAAATTGTGAAATAATGAGCAACAAAAAATTTGTAGCTGAATTCATCCATTCAATACGGCGTATGTGGCGACATCTACGAGTTAACTCCAATCCTCAAACATATTAGAAGTACTTCATACCCAATTTTCAAGTCATTATCTAGAAAAATAGCTGATCTATTAACAATAAACTATTTTATTTTTACCAATTTAAAATCCTGTATCTCAGTAGTGAGCAGACTTAGATCCATTGTTGTTAAACAAAATATTATTGTTTCTGCCTTTTGAACGTGCATTTACAATTTGGGCAATTACTTATGAATCATCCTGTATAGATGGTATTTACCTAATGTAAAAATGAAACATGGTGGAGGTCAAATACTAAAAAAAAATTTTATACGTGAAATACCGGGAATCTATAAAAAGCACAATAATATAGTCAGATAAAAAAATAATCAGTCAAAAATTAAAAATATTTATGGATTTATTGGAGAAAAATATACATTGCGGTCAAAATAAACAAATAATTATAAAAGAAAGCTTTACCTAACCGTGGATGAGGAAACTACAATAAACTACCACTTTTACAATGCTCAATCCGCGAATATATTACAACTGTTTTAGGGGAAACCTGGAGGAAACTATAGAAGATGAGAGAGCCCTTCCCACAGCAACCTTTAGAACGATTTGTTCCAACCGCCTAGCCAAAAAAGAAGGATGACGATCAATAACTGTACGGTTTGCAATAAGTCTCCTATTTAGAACACCGTGCAAAAGTATGTGCCTTATACGAATAAAAACTCAACAAACAAACACTGTAGCGTCCCCCAGTTACCCTATCTTGAGAAGTCTAATTTGAACTTATTTGTAATAATGCAAATTCAAGAAGAAAACAAAGTGATTTATTTTGACTTTTCACACAATAATGCTACATTACCCAAATTAATTGCTTGCCTTACTTTGACTTTCCTGGCAATAATTAAAACATTAGAATTTATTTACAAGTCTGATATTTAATTACTCGCAAACCTCAAATCCGATCAAGCGAATGGGCCGTCTAGTGGTAGGTACGTTATGCTATTTGACTGAGATAGGCTGGATGAGGTAAGTGTTGCATCATGAAGGGCAGGTAAACAATGAAACTACTCAAATCAAAATGAACGAGCTTTGCGCAATGGTACTTTAACCCGTTAATGTACTACTGTGGGAAAAAACCATACATACATACATAATATATATATATATATATATATATATATATATATATATATATATATATATATATATATATATATATGTATGGTTATCTTATCTAATCCGCCATAATTAAAGGAGTGCTAGAACTCTTCATTCTAAGCAAAAAGTTCATATGTACATGGGTCTGGAAATGCTTCGTTTCGAGATACAGGGTGTCAAAGTTGAAAAAGAAATCGCGTTTTCTTCAATATCTTTCGACTGTTTCGAAATAATTTCATGAAATTTCGTGTGTGGAGGTTTTTTGAGACGACAAATTTAGATTTGTGGTCCATTCAGTTGCGGTTTCTAGGGGGCGCCAGCGGCAACCATTTCGACCCCTTAAAATCGTCGCAATTTTTTTGTGCTACACTGTATACCATTTTGGACTAGAAAAATAGATCTTCCTATCTTTTCTGCTAAAAAAAAGTTATATTTTAGTGAAGTCGCTAGGAGCAACCCTTTCCGAGAAAAACGCATTTAAAACTCATGATGCATGCACATTTTCGGAGGGTATTCTTTTGACAGGTTTAACAATAGGGATTCTTACTTGTTTACTTATGTGTCTGCTCTAGCAACTTCACTTTTTTTAGCAGAAAAGATTTGAATTTGTCATCCCAAAAAACCCCCATATAAAAATTTCATGAAATTATTTCGAAACAGTCGAAAGATATTGAATAAAACGCGATTTATTTTTCAACTTTGACACCCTGTATCTCGGAAACGGAATATTTCCGGACCCACCTACATATGAACTTTTTGCTTAGAATGATGAGTTCTAGTACTCCTTTAATTTTGGTGGATTAGATAAGATTCACCTTATATATATATATATATATATATATATATATATATATATATATATATATATATATATATATATATATATACTCTACAGACAAACTTTGCGTAGTGATTCTAGACCCAAAAATAAGAAAAAGTTCATATAAACCCAGGTCCGGAAACGCTTCGTTTAGGACCCACAGGGTGTGAAAGAATTTTATTTTCTTCGGTTTTATGGCGATATTTTGCGAACAAATTTGAATATGGTCCTGAAATTTGGAGCACGGGGGTTTTTGTGGTCGAGAAACTTAAAAATATTTTATTGATCCTGATGCTGCCTGCAGAGGGCGCCATCTATAGTGGTATGCTAAAAGTTAATTGGCCTTAACTTTTTCACCACTCGGTATATTGACGTTCCGTTTGAATTATTTTGTTCCCTTTTCAGTTCTAAGCAAGAAAGGTATACTTGGTCGATGCCTCTCAGATCAACCGTTTTCGAGATATTGGTTGATGAACAGTTCAATTTAATTCCCTGTAAACCCTAGCTAATTGGAATTAAAAATCAAAGTAAAGTATATTTGCATTTTTATTTTAACTTTGAATTTAAGAACGAAAATGAAGAAATAAATAATAAAACTAAAAAAATAAATGTTCCAAAAGGTGTTCTACGTAATGACCATTTGTTTCGATACATAATCTCACTCGTTCTGATAATGAGCGGCGAATCCCTGAACATATTCCCACATTATTTCTGAAGGTATCGCAGACATCTACTGTGGCATGCTAAAAGTTAATTGGCCTTAACTTTTTTACTACCCTGTATATTGACGTTCCGTTTGAATTAGTTTATTCCCTTTTCAGTCCTAAGTAAAAAAGGTATACTGGGTCGATGCCTCTCAGATCAACTGTTTTCGAGATATTGGTTGATGAAAAGTTTAATTTATTTAACCAGTTATTGAATCTCTTGCCATTTTAGCCGGCTTTGACTAAAACAAAATGACAAGTTGTTGCTTAGATACATAAATGTATTTATGACATTTGTTGTTACTCTTGTTGATACAGCGTCCCAAATTTCAAATTAACATAATAATTTTATGGTAATTTAAAAACTGTTTTATTTCTAAAAATGGTTGCTTTTAGTAACGAAGAATATGCCGATATGCTTTTAGTCTATGGTGAGATGCAGTGTAATGCCAGAGCAGCACAGCAAAGATACGCTGAAAAATTTCCTAACAGAGTCCACCCGAAACACTCGACATTTGCAGCGGTTTATCAACGACTTCGAGAAACTGGATGTGTCGCTCTAAAAAACAACCAAACAGGAAGAACAGCCACCATAACGGTAGCTAATGAAGATGCAATGTTAATGACTGTCGAAGATAATCCGGAGACTAGTGTAAGAAGGCTCTCAGCAATGCACCCTAACATATCAAAATCACCTGTCTGGAATATCATCCACAAGGAAAACTTACATCCTTTCCATTTACAAGAAGTTCAGACTATTTTGGAAAGTGACTTTCCTGCACGACTAGAATTGTCTCATTGGTTACGAAACCAAAAAATTAAAAATGCTAGTTTTTATTCCCATATCTTATTCAGTGATAAATCGCTATTTATAAAAAATGGAATTTTCAATATGCACAATGCACACTATTATTCATATGTTGGAAATAACCCATATATTATTAAAGAAACTCACCATCAGCAACGATTCAGCATAAATGTTTGGATAGGTATAGTAGGCAATCACTTACTAGGACCTGTCGAGTTGCCTGCTCGTTTAAACGCTAACGAGTATTTACAATTTTTGCTAAATACCTTACCTGGTTTATTGGATGAAGTGCCGTTAAATATTCGTCAAAATGTTTGGTATATGCACGATGGTTGTCCCGCCCATTTTGGCGTTAACATTCGACAATATCTCAAAAATACGTTTGGTGGTCAATGGATTGGAAGAGGTGGTCGGGTTGCCTGGCCTCCTAGGTCTCCTGATCTCAATCCTTGTGATTACTGTATTTGGGGATATTTAAACCCTAGTATACGCAGCACCAATTGAAACAAGGGAACAACTTTGGAACAGAATCCAAGATGCCTGCGATACCTTCAGAAATAATGTGGGAATATGCTAATTCGCGCTCTTTATCAGAACGAGTGTACTAGTATACGCAGCACCAATTGAAACAAGGAACAACTTTGGAACAGAATCCAAGATGCCTGCGATACCTTCAGAAATAATGTGGGAATATGCTCAGGGTTCGCCGCTCTTTATCAGAACGAGTGAGATTGTGTATCGAAACAAATGGTCATCATGTGGAACACCTTTTGTAGCATTTATTTTTTAGTTTTATTTCTTCATTTTCGTCCTTAAATTCAAAGTTAAAATAAAATGAAAACATACGTTACTTTGATTTTTAATTCCAATTAGCTAAGGATTATAGGAATTAACTTGAACTGTTAATCAACCAATATCTCGAAATCGGTTGATCTGAGAGCCATCGATCAAGTATACCTTTTTGCTTAGAACTGAAAAGGATAAACTAATTCAAACGGTACGTCAATATACGGGTGGTAAAAAGTTAAGGCCAATTAACTTTTAGCATACCACTGTAGATGGCGCCTCTGCAGGCATCAAAATCAATAAAATATTTAAGTTTCTCGACCAAAACCTTCGTGCTCCAAATTTCAGGACCATATTCAAATTTGTTCGCAAATATCGCCATAAAACGGAGGAAAATAATATTTTTCACTCCCTGTACTAAACGAAGCGTTTCGGAGCTAGGTTTATATGAACTTTTTCTTATTTTTGAGTCTAGAATCACTACGCAAAGTTTGTCCGTAGAGTTTCTGGACACTTATATATATATATATATATATATATATATATATATATATATATATATATATATATATATATATATATATAATCAAAACACCATTAAATCAGGTTAAAGTGCGTACAAAATTATAACATTAAGAGAATCACAAATAAAACGCAGTTTAGTTACACATAAACCCAATAATAAACAGAAACCCTTGTAGTCACACCCACAATCATGTTATAAATACTCAGAATAAGAATCGTAATACCAAACATGTGGCCCTTTAAAACCAATTCTGCCGGCCTTCTTTTAAAACCAATTCTGCCGGTCTTTAAGTAAATAAGCACAAAAAACAGCAAATTACGGTACATATAAAACAACAGTAAAATTTTACTGCTGATAATAAGGTAAAGGCAAGAACAAAAGAACATAGACAAGGAATTTCCACGTACATAATTGTTTAGCGACTACTAAAGTACAAAATACATACGAAAAAATACAATCAAGTGCATATGAAGAGAAATTAGTTCTACTTAACAAACTGACACAAAGAAAACTCACTTAAACAAAGCATTACAGGGGTAAGTTGTAAATAGATCGTGACCGATATATAGGTTTGCGTGTGTTAGAAAAATACAGCGTCCCTTTCTCAGGTTACACATTCATCTATACAACAAAAAAATAAAATTCGAGATGTTTAATGGTTATCTGGACCCGGGAGTGTATACACACTGGGCAACTACCTTTTACAATTAATAACCCAGCGGTACCATGTACCCGTTCACCAGCCCACCTCTACACAAATATAAATACAAACAACAAACAACAATGTTAATTCACACAAATACAAGAGTGAGGGAGCTCTGTACTGTCCTTTATTTTAGCAGATTTCAGCTTAATGAGCCCACGTGCGAATAAGATTCACATGCAAGGCAATGCTCGATTTTTAATAGGTTAAATAGGCTTGTAGAATTATCTGATGACTGCCTTAATCTATATAAATTACTTACTTATACTTTAATTGATCACAGCCACAAATCGTTAACAAACAAACTTTCAAAAAGGGTGACTGATGTTTATAGATTAATATTTGAAAAACACATTATAACTAACACCTGAAAGAAAAGACAAATTAGTGTTGGCTAAATCAAAGGAAAATGTGCACGCACCAAATATTTTAAAGACAAACTGTTTACAATGGGAGTTTCTAATTAAAACAAATCAAAGCGTCCGGCTCAATGAAAACTTCAACGGCAACTGCCTTCCCCTCCGGTTTCCACCATATCTACTCCCGAAAATCAACTCCCTTCTTTGAAAAGTGATAAAAAAACAAGAAACATTAATTTACTTTGGAACAGTTTCATACTAATTATTGCGCATCTTAATTTTAAAAATGTGCATTCCTTCGTAACAAACCCTACATTTAGGTCTAGAGTTTCCAAGTACCAAAGAAAGACGTCTTTGATTGCAGTGTGTACCGTTAGTAATTAATTACAAACTAGTGAAATTTTTAAGAGCGTGCGTATAGAAATCTTCAACAATTCGTCACGCCAGTTTCGGCAGAACACCTATGTCTCTGCCCTAATATATGTTTTCTGTTCACCCTTTACTCAAATATCAATTCCATACATTCCCACATTCCTTAAATAAACATACATTAAATAAAATATCCAGAAAAATACAATTACGACAAATATCACGATATTAATTATTAATGATTAACAAACGCTTATTACAATAATAAATGTTCGTGGTCGGCTACCTATAACACTTTTGTTCAATTAATATCGTTTGCAATAATTATGACCATCTTTTATTGCTAGTTGGTTATTACCACTTTTTTTGAAGAAAAAATCGTAAAAATTACAAATGCTTAGTTTTTGTGTATATTTAGACTTGAGCTTAGTGTTCTAGGGTTAATCGTATCACAAAAGAAAAATACCCAGGGAAAATCTATTTTTACACGAGTGACATATAGTGCTAAGGAAATTATTATAATAAGTGTGTTTGTAACAATTAAAGATTTATAAAGCCTTCATTTAATAAATAACAAATCTTGTTTCTGTTATAGACTCAAAAAACTTTTTATTACTAAACTAAATGGAAATGTAGCTACAAATAAAATCCTGCTGGTGTAAAGTATTAATGTGTACCTCGAGTGTTTCAAATTTCTCACAAGTTTAATTTATGATAATAAATCATTTGTAGTTTTATTTGAAATTAATTAAGATTCAGACTAATAATTAATTAACCGCCAGCTAACAAAGTTTTTCATTAAAACTTTGAGTGTTAACAGAAGTTTCTGTTTTGCAACCTGTCTTATAATAATTATAAGTGGTAATTTCCTATAATATATACAAGAATTGACACACAAGAACAATACACGAATTTAGTGTTAGTTTTCGAAGGGAAGATTTAATTAAATCGACAGGCAAACGAAACAGCAAAACAGAGACTGATGCAACAACGCTCTCAGGTAACGATTAATTCGTAACAATAACAGGAGTTGTTTTCATTGTTTCAGAGGCAGTGGCGCAGCGCAATATTGTTAAGTTCAACAGCAGTTGTGCTTTTACTACTTCGACTACAAGTTCCGACCCCTCAATTTTCAACGGCAGACAATCCAACAGCACGTGCACCTCATCTACTAACTCGCCTTCTTACCTTTCTATACCTACCAGCCTTCAATTTTGGACTGCTTTTGTATCCGAATTCGCTTAGCTTCGATTGGGGAATGGATGCGATACCTCGCATCACGTCTCTTCGTGATCCACGCAATTGCGTGTCTGTAGTATTTTATTTGACTTTAGGTTTACTAGTCAGGCATTGTGTTAAAAGAGTGTTTACAAGACAAACATTTTCGCCGAGTAAATCAAAAAGACGTCGTGAGAATGCAACATTCTTGGTATCGTGTGATAAGACTTGGGTATGTTCATGTTCTGTGTGCCATTCGAGTTTATCAGAACTGCATTCGGCATCTTGTCGAACGAGTAATAATAATAATAGTACTAGTATGTATTCAACGTGTGTGTGCATACGAATGCCATCTCGAGCGATATTAAGAAATGGAAGAAGGCGAAAATTAGAAAATAGCGGCAGTGTCGCGATTTTATTAGGACTAGCTTTTTTAGCGTTGCCGTTTCTTCCAGCAACTAATTTAGTATTTTATGTGGGTTTTGTGGTCGCCGAACGCGTACTTTACCTTCCGAGTGCGGGTTTGTGCTTGTTATTAGGTATGGGAAGTGCTAAACTTTGGGACACGCGGAAATATCGGTGCTGTTTTGTGGTCGGTATAGTAGTGTTGTGTGTTTGCTTCGCCGCTAAAACACTTGTACGGAATGGAGAATGGGTCAACGAAGAGGCTTTATATCGTTCTGCAATATCCATCAATCCACCTAAAGGTAGGTAAGCAATACATTTAAGTTTCATCCCCTTCAATTATTCTGCAGTAATTTTACCTTAGACTAATACCAACAAGACAAACATACTTCCATTAAGTTTAATCAGTATTCAGTTGGTAACTTACGTTTTTATAGGTTGATTCAATTACAGTATATTTCATTCACGATTTATTTTTTGTTACTATAATTATAATATAATTTCAAAAAATAAAATTAACTCTATTTAACTCTCTAAATGTACACAAGACTTTACACTTTAGAGCAGGGTTAGTGAAGTATTAAAAACAGTAAGAATGAGTTTTTTTTGTGATAGATAATGCCACACTTCATCTGCAATAAAACAAACATTCCACAAAGGGTACAAATCACAAAATTTAATGCATCGATCAAAGTGCTGCTTGAATTTACCCTCAATAATTTATAGTTAAAGCCATAATATTGGATTTACTTGCAAAAATGTTATCCTTTATGGCCATCTAATGGTGCCTTTATTTAATACGATTTGTTATTTAATGGTCTGAAATCGGACTGGATGAGACCAGCGCCGTATCCAAAGGTGAGAGCGTGCTGCTCCAGCTTTCCACGCTCCTTCAGCTACAGCGATAGATTCACCGCATACATATATACATTATGTGTACAGGGTGGGCCAATAGTGTGTGGGTGGAAGATTATGGATTTATTAAGGAATATTTCTAAAGTTTGTTGATGGGATGTGGAGAGGTAAACATTTTCACTTGAATCGCAAAGTCTCTGCAGGACTATTTATATCAAAGTTGCATTTTTCTAAATGGAACCTCCCGTATATTATTGCATATTTGCATTCCTTGGTTAATTCTAGCGCGACTTCACATATCATACATAGCACCTAAAACGAATCGTTTAGCCGCAATTCGTCATTCAGACAAGTAGATGTCTGAAAGAAATTAACCCTGCTGTTCTCCTCAACAAGACTGTACACGTGTGCTCCTTCGGGTCATAATTCGATGTTTTTATATGAAACGTGAAACTTACAATAAATTCAAACAAATAAATAAAAAAAAAATAAAAAAAAGAGAACGGAATAAAAAATGTCTAATAATTGATATGATTCACTACTTCTTACAGTCGGGACAATAATAGGTCACGTGTTCTTTACGCAAATATTTTTTACACTTAATGCAGGTCATATTATATTTGTTATCACATTTAGAAGGGCAAAATTTGCAGACTGCTCGTTTGTTATTGTTGCTAGTTCCAGGAAGAGGTGCGGTAGAATTTTCCACCAATGGTTTTTGAATAACTGTTACAATTGCAGGTGCTCGTTCATTACGGGGAAAATGTTTTCTGGACAAAATGTAAGTATTTAACAATTGTTTGCCCAGTCGTTCCAAAAACAGTCTTCTTTTGAACAAAACATTTTTATTCCAGTCTCTGTCGCTTATTTGTTTCTGGTTATGAAACGTACTCATTAGAATGACCTTCTTGTATTTTTTTGGAATATAAGACACAACTGTGGTATCTTTAGTAAAATAAAATTTGGAACTATGCACAACGTTATTTACTTCCATGATAGGTAGCTCAGACTTGCTTTGCTGACAGTCCCTAACATAGTAAGATTTCTTTTGAGAAGCATTTTACCCAATTTATACGATGTAAAGAAATTGTCACAAGTTACATTCTGACATCTTAGTCCATAAGTAAGGTCTAAAGCTACTCTCAGCCACTGAGCCTTCTCAGGTTTTCCCCAGGTGGTTTTCCCGTATATACTTGAACTTCTAAAGCATGAGAACTTGCGCTATCATAAAGCGTCCATATTTTGATGCCATATTTTGCTGGCTTGCTTGGTATATACTGCTTGAATGGACAGTGACCTCTAAATGCAACTAGCTGCTCGTTCACAGTTACGTTTTGCCCAGGATTGTGCAGTTTTGCTAGTATTTCAGCCCATTTGTCCCAAAATTATCAAATAGGAGCCAACTTATCCCGTAGCCTTTTTCTTGATGGTCTTCTTTATTATCAAACCTTAACACGCGTGATATATAATAAAATCGTTTCAACGACATTGTTGCGCGAAAAAGAGGTCTGCCTGTTTCTGCATCCCACAAACTTCTGGTAGATTCATCATGCGATCTATAAACTCCTCCTGACAGTAACAAACCTATGTACGCCTGCAACGTAATGTCATCTAATTCTTGCCACTTGTTACTGTACACTCTACGACCTTCGATGTTAGTCATTTTCAAAATTATATTTTCCAGAGGACTATTGAAAAATAGCTGAAATGTAGATTTTACATCCTGGACTCGTGCATTTCTGTATCTAGTTAGACCTGGAGCGACATTTATGATATTTGCACTAGTTACACTCCCTGATTGAGGAAATGGATCTAACATCCAAGTTATGAAATTATCTTTAGATTGAACCGATTGAGGAGGTGGCATAAATTGCGTAGGATGTGTCCGTCCAGCATCGTCGAAAAAGTCTTTGTCTGACTGTTCATAATCACTATCTTCACTGATATGGTCTTCATCTTCAGAGGCTTCATCGTCACTAATGTCACTCAAATTATCAACAAGTTTTTCTAAGTCTTCACCACTAAGATTTTTTTTGCCATTATTGTTATTTCAGCACTTGAGAAGAGCTAGTAGTACGTACAACAAACCGCACTTTACTCTGCAACGTAACAAACAAAACTGTAGGTTGCATACTGCGATATGATATTTATACCTGCTGCAAGTTGCAAGTCTGTTCCTGTTTCGACTTGCACACGCGGCTACAGACCTGACGAAAATGCTGTAGTAACTCGCATAAGTAGGTACATTTGAACAAGCATGTGATGATATTCATATTATCTATCCTCAAATTTCAATATAAAATAATTGGAAATACAAATGTATACGTCCTACTAATGTATTCCAGCCTCAGGTCATAATGACCGAGGAACATCAATGTAACAATCGTGTTTAAAAAAATAAGGAAACAAAATTTATTAAAACAAACAAGCCACCCCATTCTTCAATGGATTAGAAACAAAGTCATTTACTACAAAGTTTAGATATTAATAAACAAAAAAGTTATCTAAACAACAATTTGATTTTGGGTCATATAGATCCGAAGGTAGCACCAGGGTTAAATGTCACTGTGATCACAAAACTTAGAAGGCCATGACTCTGCGATGTTACTAGGCATGAAATGTACTAGTGTAGACCAGAAGGTCAAATATGAATTCTTCTTGTGTTTAGAGAAATTACTTTTTTCAATTCAGAAAATTTCAATCAATGGTAATTTAATTTTTAAATGAGCCGGCGACTTTTTCATTTTTCCGTCAAATGTGGAACTTTGTTACATTTCTAACGGTATGAATTTGTACGTACCTATCTTCGGTAGATTTATTTTAATTTTGCAATTTCTGATTAATTTGCTTTATATTTCAATTTTTAGTAACCCGTGGAAAACGATGCAAACATTTTTATTAAGTAGAAAAACGCATAAACGGAAAAACAAGATTTCGACCTAAAATAAAATTAGAATAAAATAAAAATTATTTTAATAAATTTTCAAAACGTCTACCACCTTGTTCTAAGCAAATTTGAATTCTTCAAATAAAATAATTTTTAGCCCTATTTAACATTACTGGGTTGATAGTTACAAAAACGTTTCGGATTCTGTTGTTCATATCTTCCGTAGTGGTTGGTAGTTCAGCATACACTTTTTCCTTGATGTATACCTACAAAAAGAAATTAAGCGGAAAAGTATCTGGATATCTCTTGCCATCGTGTTGGTCTATCCCTTCCTATCCACTTCTCAACAATTTCATTTTTAAGCCATTCACTTACTACACTGGCACGGTGTGGAAGTGAGCTGTCTTGTTGAAAATGTATGTTCTTAATTTGAGCTAACGGTACATCTTCAAAGAGTCTAAATAGTTTATTATCGAGGAAATTCAAGTACTAATTCGAATTAGGAACACCGACGAGGACCAACAACTAAGGTACCGTATATGCCTGCTCAAATTGTTCGAACAACGAAAATGCAATGAACTAGCTACATCTCCTTTAGGCAGTCGTAAATTTTGGTCTTTAGCAAAAGCCATTAGTAAAAACTTTCGAACATCTTCATTTCCCCCCCTGACATGTATTGACGGATCGGTAGTTGCTGATTCTGTAGACAAAGCCAACGTTTTTGTGGATTTGTTTGCATCAAACTCGTGTCTCAATGATTCTGGAAAAGATGTGCCCCTAGTCAACTCTTCTTCATACGTTATGGAACCAATTCATTTTCGGTACAAGCTCTTGGAATCGATCATCAGTAGGCTTGATCTAAATAAGGCGACTGGCCCAGACGGTATCCCAGCTATTGTCTTAAAGAAATGTTCCCCGAACTAGTACCAGCCCTATCTAAGCTCTATACGATCTCTATATCTTCTGGGAATTCCCTTCATCATGGAAGTTAGCAAATGTTCAACCTATTCCCAAAAAGGTGATAAGACCGATCCCTCAAATTACGGACCAATTGCCATCACTTCCATTTTGTCTAAAATCATGGAAAAGCCATCAATCAGCAACTGCTCACGTTCCTTGAAACTAACAAACTCCTTAGTTACCACCAATATGGGTTTAGGCAAAGTCGTTCAACAGGCGATCTTCTTTCATATGTGACCCAAGTTTGGAACAATACAGTAGAGCAGTCCGGTGAAACAGTTGTAGTCGCTTTAGATATCTCAATGGCATTTGACCAAGTTTGGCATAAGTGTTTACTTGCCAAACTCACCTCGTTTGGGTTAAATGATACGCTAATCAACTGGGTTTCTAGTTTCATTGGTAAAAGACGAATATGTGTCGTAGTTGATGGCTTTTTTCAAAAGAAGTTAGCATTAACGCGGGCGTACCACAGAGATGCGTTATAGCGCCTACACTTTTTCTGCTGTACATAAACGACCTTATTTATTAAACAACTAACCCCATCCATTGCTTTGCTGACGATAGCACTCTTCATTGTAGTTCACCTCAGTGTACTCAGAGTGATAATCCACCTTCTATGTCAAATCAAGAAATTAAAGCATCAACAAAGACATTTAACGTACTCTCGAACGGGGAAGCAATAATCTAGTTAAGTTTAATGCTAACAAAACTCAGTGTTGCCTTATGTCCGCCAAAAAGATCGATCATTTCCTGTTGTAAGTATGAATGGCTCAGTTCTTAAGTTTTCAGACTCTATTGCTCTGTTGGGTATCTACCAAAACAGCTGCTCGTAAAATAGGCTTTTTGTACAGATCTAAGCAGTACTTTACCTCTCGACAACTCCTTCTGCTGTATAAGGCCCAAATTCGGCCTCATCTGGGATATAATTCTCTCCTTTGGGTTAGTGCTCCAATACGCTCTCGATATCGTTGATCGTATTCAAAAGAGAGCGATTAGACTTATAAATGACCCGTCCTTAACTTCTCACATACAGGCCCTTGAGCATAGAAGGATGGTTTCAGTTCTTTCTTTGTATTATCCTTATTACAACGGCTATTGTGCTGCTGAATTATATTATTTGACACCATCTCGGGCTATCTTTGCGAGAAACACTCGGTTCGCTCATTCGCATTATCAGTATGCAGTACAAATCTTCACTTGTCGTACCAAACGGGCGCAATCCACATTTCTACACGGCTTCTAAACTCTGGATAGATCTCCCTAGTTCCTGTTTCCCTCTCACTTATGATATGAGAAAATTTAAGGTAGCTGTTCATAGGCATCCATTGGCAATTCATTATCCCACTATCCATCCTCCTAAGTGTTCCTGAGTGCTTTAGCACGATAGGCCTTATTTAGCCTGTTCAAGTCCACAATCATAAATATAAAAAAAAAATTTAATCGACCATTTCTCTTGACTATGAACTCGGAAATAGTGAGGGTTTTCATCTGAGTAATAATGAAAATTGTGCTGGTTAACAACACCATTGCGGTGGAAGGTACAATCGTCTGCAAACATGATCTTATCAAAAATTGCACATTTTGTTTTACCCAATTGCAAAAATTAATCCTGTTTTGAAAATTGGTCTCCTCTAGATCTTGATGTAATTGGACATGGTAAAGATGAAGTTTGTTTTTTTTAATTATTTTCTGACAGATGTTCTACTTACTTGCAAATCTCTTTCGAGTTGTCGTGCACTCGTGTGGGGATTTTCCATTCCAGAAGTTAAAATATTTAGTCGATTATCTTCGTTGGACAAAGGTTTGGTTCCTTCCTACTTTTCCTATTGCATTAAATCTTTTTAACAGATGTTTGAATGATTATTCCCTTGTATGGTGCTGCCGCTCAGGATATCTTGTTTTGTACACTTCACTGGTTCGTAACGGATTTCTAGATCATTTTCCAAGAATAAAAACCATATCAATGATTCGATTCTGACAAAAACTTGTCAGCTAAACTTAATGTTAGCTACTCAAGAAAAGCTCTAATCAGAAATAGCAGCACGAACTAGTACCTAACGTCAAAGTAAAGTTGAAGTGACAGAATTGGTTTATATTTCGTAGCCTACTAGTTACTCATACAAACTGAAATAGAAAAAATATAGCAACATCAGAAATTGTGAAATTAAAAAAAATGACCGAAGATAGATACCGACAAATTTTATACCGTTAGAAAGGTAAAAAAAAATTGGATTTGATGGAAAATTGAAGAAATGGTCGTTTCATTTGAAAAAATCAAGTTACCACATATTGAAATTTTCTAAATTGCAAAGTAATTTCTCTAACCACAAGAAGAATTCGGATTTGAGCATCCGATCTACTCTAGTACATTTCGTGTCTAGTAGCATCGCAGTGATGGCTTTCTAAGCTTTGTGATCACAAAGGCATTTAATTTTTTCAGACATCTACTTTTTGCAAAAATGACGAATTACGGCCAACGATTCGTTTTAGGTTAGATACATAAAGTCGCACTAGAATTGACCAAGGAATCGAAATATCCAATAATATACAAGGGGTTCCATTAAAAAATTGTAACTTTGATATAAATCGCCCTGTATAACCTTCCTTAATATACACACAATCTTCCACTCACGCACTATCCGCTAACGCGGTATACGCATGGTGGGATTAAAGGTGGGTGTTGTCAGAATAGGATGTTAAAGAATGGAGTTATGGTTCTGACGGGAGAGATAATACCATAGCATTCGCCTAAATACCCACACATCACGTGCATATATGCATTGCTCATGTCGCTATATGTGCATGAGGAAAACCCTCAGAAAGAACCTCATAGAAGGTAGAGATGGTAATGGGGATCGAATCCATTACATTACGGATGCTAAGTAGGTCGTGTAACGACAGGCCCACTAGCTCTCTCAGCAACAAGGAAAATAATCCAATAACCTAAAGGTATAATTCACACGATTTATGCTGTAATGGTTCAGCTCTTTTGTTATGGTAAGGAAAAGAAGGAAGAAAAACCCAGATATTTACGAATTAATAGGTAGTCAATTTTGTGTATACATTGTTGACACGCGTGCCTCAACTGGTATGTTTCCCTGCGTTTGTATACCAGCAAGTAAAAGGCTTGAGTTTGGGTTCAGCTTAAATTTGTTAAAATTAGTCACTTCCTATACAACCATCAAACTAGTAAGTCAAATATACGTCAAATTGATATAAGCAAATACTTGGTAGTTCTATTAACTGCTAAATCAATGGCAAAACATGGTCCTTCGAGCCTGGTAATAATAATAATAAGTAACCGTTTCATATACTCGTGTGCACGAATCGCGGAAGTTCAACTGTTCGATACAAACGAATATATTAAACTTGTGTCATTAGTGAAACAACAATTGTAATTGGTTACTACTGTACCTCAATCTCAAACTAGTTCCAATGAGATCAAAAGTTCCTTTAAACGACCTGTGATCGATTTGTCATCCTATGATAAAAGTTATGATGAATGGTTGTCATTCTACGAAACATTCACAATGACAAAAATCTTTCACATATTCAAAAACTTCGTTAGGTGGGGCAAATATAAACGTTGTTTACATATGATACCATGTGAGAGGTCTGATTTCGGTATTTTAAATTGGATTAGAGTGTTAGGCTTAGGTCTATAATCTTCCAGACATTTTCAATGCTTTGGAAATGCATTACGTCTATGGTATTTCGAAAAAAAACTTGTTTTTAATTTCTCGTGTTTATAGATACCCCACTATGTCGATAGAAATGGAATTGTAGGTTTTACACTATAGAGCAAAATAATGAACGGGGAAATGTGAACAAATCGGTCAGTATACCTGCACAAAATCAGAAGTCTTTACTCAGGTCTATAATTACACGAACTATTGCAGTTTATTTACAAGGAGCATTAACAGTAAATGTTGAAATCTATTTTATTGGCATTAATAGTATAACAACATTACACTACTTCTCTTGTTCGTAAATTCAGCTGCGAAAAACAATAAAAACTTTCTCATTGTCTTTCTTACTCACTGAATCCGTCAAAATGGCAACAACCATTTCGATTGTGATGCTTGATACATACTTTAGGATCATGGAGAATGTAGTGGAAATGTGGCCGACGTTCTTATAATCCCGGATAACGAGTTCCCCTTCTTAATCATCGACTTCATGCCTACGGCATACATAGTTGTAATGGATTTTCTTTTTACGGCCTCACACTAATAAAACTAATAAAAATTTTACATTTGTGATGTTTGCCCATATCTAAGTTTCATAAAAAACATCAGAAATTGCTTGTGTAACAGTGCTCTGAACGTAATCCTTGTCAGTATTATACAATTCCTCCTGACGTATCTCATCTTCATGAGAACAATGAGCGTTATCGTCTTCACTGTTCTGCTTCTCTTTGTTCAAGGGTTTTCTTTTCTTCTTGTTGACTCTCAATTCTTCTAATTCTTTCTGTTTTACACTTTTTCTGTAGGGTAGGTATAACTTCCACGCTTATGGGAGCAATTCCGTCGTTTGGAACAAATTTATCACTTATTTTGGACGCAAGCATGTCAATGATAGCAAGTAGTGAATACACTGGAAGGTTGCGGATGTTCTCAGTTTCAAATGAATCTGAATTCAGTGGTGTAGACACAACTCCTTCGACATTTTTTTTTTTTTAGGATCTTCTAGAGTCAAATGAAGATTCTGGAAACGGTTTTGGATCGTAGGAATATATTCCGGTGTATGAAATTCCTTCATGATGTTCTCTGGTTTCATAGAGGCCTTCCACTCCTAACTCCTCTACAGACTGAAGTTTTGTTAGACGGCCCGATTATTTCTTCTCCACTTGTTGTTTAGAAAGCTTAATTAAACCGTTGTCCCACTCATCTTTCACTGGTTTAAAGACAGTTTTGTCAAGTATCCGGTAAATGGGCAGCTACATATTGTTGTCCAAAGCAACATTTATGATTTTATAACTGATGTGTGTTTTGTGCCCATCGTATATCAGAATCGCTGCTTGATCAGGCAAATTTTTTGAAAACTTCTACTGTGTCACATGCGATATAAATTAATTAGTTATTCAATCACTGAAAATCGGCTCCTCACTCCATCTATTGGAAAATTCTGTATAGATCGTTCCAGGATAAGGTTTTCACTAGTCTAACGTGCTTGCACCATAACACCTTCAAATACTATTAGTGTAGGAAGACACTGTTCATCCGCACAAACGGTTGTTTAGACCGACGTAGATTCACGTCCTGATTCCCCAGAGACAATAGATAATGGATGTACTTTTCTCCTGGGATGGGAAGCAAACGCAGTTTCATGGCAGTTAAATACAAAATGTATTTTTTCCAGAAACGAAATTTCATATCTATCCAAAACTTCCTTCAGCTCTTCGTAAAAGTTGTAAACGATGTCTGGTTTTCTGATGTCTTGGTGACACCTTTGGAGATGTCCCGGTTCTTTGAACGACAACCTTAAGTGCTGTTTTATTAATCCATAGTACCAGTGGACACCGGGGAAACCATTATTGAGTGTACAAGTTATTTGCTTACACATAGTCCGCGGCTATGTATTTCACGTCGTCTTTATTGCAGGGAAATCCCATTCTTGCAATGCCTTTCATACAGTTTTTAGTTCAACTAAAATTCTTCAGTTTGCTGCTAAGTTTCGTTTTGTTTCCAACGTCTGCACCACTCTGGCCAAATTTTCTTGGCTGTATAAGACGGCAGCCGTCTACCTCTTGTAATTTCTGGGCATTTTGGAAGAAAAATATTTGTTATAGTATAATGGTAACGTAATTAACAGAGGGAGGGCGGGCTGCCAAAAATACAGTAAATCTTACTATGAAATCGGCATATAACGCATTTCCAACTAAGCTGGATAGTTTATCTCTACCTAAAATTACAGACTCGTTCCCAAGCTTCGACCACGAGAGAAGTTTAGTTCAAATATCCGCGGGAATTTTAACCAATCGTTACCTATGGATGTCCCTTTCGGAGCAGAGATCTTTAGGACACTTATGTGTGGCACAAATACAATTACAAGATAAGCCAATCCTTCAGAAAACTCATTTAAGGTGGATATTTCGAAATAATGCGATACTCTCGAATCCATTAAATAATCGGACAGATAGCGTTGTCAATTAAGCCTCAAGGTTATTAGCAGTAGTATCAAACGCTTTTTGGGAGACATAGAAATTTAATAGTAAGTAACTCCGCTACTCAGTTGAAGAAATAGAATGTGAGAATCTCCTACTGGCACATTCATGCAAATAGGGAGGTAGGTTTGTAGTAAGATTACCTTTCAGAGGTAATCCCGAAAAACTAGGTTGCTAGATTACTAACGCAGAAAGCCGACTATAGTGTTTAGAAAAACGTCTTGATAAACGATAACGATTTGAAAATAAGGTATACTGAATTTATTAACGAATATCTGGTTGTTTAATAAGTTGTGTCGTTAGATAAGGAAAACACGATTTTATGACCTGAAATACATTTTACTATTCAATACAATCTCTCTGAACTTCAATACACTTGTTTCAGTGATTCTTTCATTTATGGATTCCATCCCTGAAGTGAGAACCCGGAAGACTGTCGTAACACTTCCACCGCTGATATTACCTCCATGTTCGATGATAATCCATACGCATGAATTTTTGAGATGTGAGATCAGCCAGAAGTCATGGGAGCTAAATGTTGCGAACATCCAGCTGGTTCAAAATGTTACAATAATAACCTGAATTTATCGTTTTATCAGTTTGAGGATAATCCACGAACAAATTTCCTCTGGCGTCCTAAAAAACTTATACTAACACCTGCTTGTCCGATTTAGGGACCCAAATATGTCTTGGCATAGTGATGAAACGATGGTCAAAATCCTTTTATATTTTCTAAAACGCTCCAAATGTTGCTAAAAAAGTCGCAGTCGAATGTGTTTTTGTTCCATTGTTAGCGAAACACAAAACTTCAGTTAATTATTGCTCATACTGCCTAATGAAGTATCCTGTACTTTTGCTACGATTTCTGGTGAATGTCCTTCACGTGAATCGCCTTCAAGGCTTATAAGACCACATTTAAATTTAGCAAAACGTTTTTTCTGCTGTTCTAATTGAAGGTGAAGAGTCTTTGTACACTTTTAACAATAGTTGATGGATATGATTTGATGCTACACCTTCCAAAAATAAGAATTTTGTAACTGCACGATATTCAATTTTTCTATTGTAAAAAAAATACTGCAACACGTCAACTTTGAACAACTGTAAATACGGATGAGTTAACAGATCTACATAAAACTTCACACGTGTTCATAAAAACTAGTAACATTTTTAGAAAAATAAGAACATAACATAACATTGCATTCCATTTATCACATCTGGCCGTTGTGACTGGGAATAAGTAATGACTATGTTGAGAGTAGTTTTCGATGGAAGCGCGAAAACTAACAGTGGCATAAGCTGAAGCACACTGCTTCACTTCGATCCACCTCTTCAAAAAAAGTTATTCTAAATTTTATACGGTTTGGAACCTACCAATAGTGTCGATTATTTGAAAACCTATTAATTAGGCACGGTCACATACGATACAAGCTCTTCACCATACCTTGCGATATGTTGTCTAAAACAATTAGCTTTAGAAATAACGGTTGTGTCTTACGTATAAAGGCAATTTTTGAAGATTTTTGCATAGTAATCTCCATCTTGACCGCGTTTCTCATGACAGACCAATTATTCATTATAGAGTGGAACTGTGCTGGTCTCCTATCGCCAAAGAAGGGCAGAAGTCGCCGAAATAGACTGATTAGAAGGTATATTTCCATTTTCATTTGTTAACTGACCAATACTATGCACTTGAAAATAGTCGGACGTGACTACTGACTTGCCCTTGGGAGCAGTTAAACCTTTAATTGTATGCAGAGGCCACGTCCGTAAATGACTTCTATTCCGATAATGGCACAAATTTTGTAGGAGCTGACCGCGATTTTCAATGACTTTGGAGTCATTAAAAAATAAAGTGAATTTGACAGCCAAATACATTAACCGGCATTTTATACCACTCAGAGTACTTCATCACGAAGGTCTGTGGAAGGTAACCATTAAACTTATAAATCGAAGTTTAAAAAGAGTTGTAGGTAACGCCAATCTTACTTGGCGGAAATTGAAGCGTGTATAAGTTACCGACGTATAATTTCCCTAAGCCAATGACCCTCTAGATTTGACAGCTTTATACCTAAGTCGCTTCCAAATTGAAGATTTGATAGTTACCCTAATCGAATCCAATGCTTCAACGTTAAAAACCAACACACTTTCCTCCTTGGCAATTGGTTGACCAAATCAGACATCACCGGAGCCGGTGGAAATGCAAATATCTACATAATCTACAACTGCGAACAAGATAGACCAATCGGGAATATGGAATTAGTAAAGGAAGCAAACCTTCCTCCGATACAATGGTGTTATTGACGCGTCCTAGATGTTCACAGTGGAAGTGCGGATAGTTACAACTAAAACTAAATGTGGTTTATTAAAGCGCTTCATTACTTAATTCTGACATTTGATTTACTTCTCTATTTTTTACTTAATAGCATTGTGTATATGGGTTGTTTATCAGTAATTAGTTTCAATGAATTTCAATTTGTATTTTGATGTCACTGACAACGACCCATTCCGAATGTCATTTACCCATCAAATGAAAATAGTGTTCACTAGTTGTTGAAAACCGAGATGTGTTCAATAGGCGGAGGAATGTTGGCGAACATACCTCAACCGATCTTTCTTTTTTTTTTTTTGTTAGTATGCTCATGCTTATGGTTAGTAATTACTTATTTTAGCTTATATATCTTATTGTAAACTGTTCAGGAGTCCTTCTCCTCTTCAGCCCTGGTCATTCCATTGTAGTTGGTGTTGCGCTGTTTTTTGTTATTGTATTGTGTACAATCATGAGGTGCGGTACTTTTTGGTAATAAAAAAAAGAAAAAAGGTGTTTGAATTTATTGAATTTAAATTTTCAATGCTGTGTAGTTGGGTTTAAGTGTGCGTGTGGGTTCGTGTGGTGTAAAGTGTGCTTAATTAAATCGTTGGCCGGTGCCATGCTGGGTCGTCATCGGATAGCCCGGGGGATGCGGAAGGCATATGGGGTACTATCGAGGGCTTCTTCTACCTCCTCCGGGAGGTCGTCAAGGAGTTGTGTGAGGATTGCGGGAGGATGTTTAAATTTTAATTTGGGTTTTTTTCGAGGGAATTTGGGAAAGCGGTAGTTGTAAAGAGTGGTAAGGATTTCTTTGGTTGGGATAGTCTTGCCAAAAATTCTTTTATAAGCGAAGTTTTTCTGAAGTTTTTGGATACGGTTTGTGATTGGGGGTATATTGGCGTGTTGTAGGGTAAGGTCATTAGGGTACCTGGGGGGTAACCTGTGTATTCGTCTAAAAATTCGGCGTTCACAGGAGGCGATTGAGGAAAGATGATTGGGGTTAATGTTTGTGTAAGTAGGAGCTCGGAAAACCATAACAGGGCGGATGTATGTTTTATATGTGTGTAGAAGTGTTTTAGGGTGACAACCTCTGATTCTACCCCGAATGGTGCCCAGTAGGTTTGCGCGGTTTCTAATCCTGTTTAGTGTTCTTTTTACGGGGAGCCAATTGAGAGTTCTAGTGAAGAGGATTCCTAGGTAGGTGATTTCATCTTGGAGTGTGAGCCTTTCTTGGTTAAGGGTGAGGGAGACGTTTTTGGAGGCAAGATTGGGGAACTTATCCTCCGTGTAATGAGGATGTTGGAAACGGATTGTTTGGGTTTTGGTGGGATTGACGGAGACTCTCCACTGGTTCGCCCAGTTAGAGAAGTTCCGTAGGGTTTTGGATATGAGGCGGTGTCATCCGCGAACTGCGCAACGACTACTCCGGGTTGGGTAACTTCGGGAACATCGGATGCAAAGATGGTGTAAAGGATAGGGGCTAAGGCAGAACCTTGCGGAACGCCTGCTGTTGGTTGAAACGGACCGGAGAAGGTTTTCCCTACTTTGACCCGAACTGACCGATTGGTCAGGTACGAGAGTAGGAGTTTGGCGAAGGGGTCGGGTATGTTGAGGTTTCGGATCTTTTGCAGGAGACCGGCGTGCCAGACCCTGTCAAATGCAACACAGCCAGATTGCATTGCTTGTGATTGAATGCTCTGGTGGTGTCTGTAAGCAGCTTCAACAAGGGATCGTGACACGTTCGGTTAGGACGGAAGCCGAATTGGCTGTTGGGAAGGAGGTCGTTGTATTCTAGGTGGTCCCTGAGTCGCCTGGATAGAATCTGTTCAAAGCATTTTACGAGGCAGCTCAGGAGGGAGATTGGTCTGTAGGAGGAGGGTGAGGTAAGACCAACATGGGGTTTAGGTATCATGACGGTGGAGGCCGATTTCCAGTCCGTTGGGAAGTGCAATAGGGTAAGGAATTTATTGTAAATAGTGGAAAGTAAACGGAGGGCTTGGTTGGGCAGGTGGCGGAGAATTTTTCGGTTTAGGCCGTCATGACCTGGGGCAGAATTTTTGCCTTTTTTGAAATATGAGCTAACCTGGTCGGGTGTGATAGGGGCGTAAAAGGGGCTCTCGCTATCGAGTAGGGTTTCGGGAAGGTTAAGGGTACGGAGATCTTCAAGGCGACTCTCAAGGGTGCCTTGAATTGGTTATTAAGTTGGGGCTCATCTGGGGATCGGAAAATGGATTACAGGTGGCGACCAAAGAAATCGGCCTTTCCTTGGTCGGAAGAGATTAGGTTGCCCTGAAGCTCGGTTAGGTGGGATTTGGGGTTTACTTTTCTTCTGGTCAGTCTATCAAACTGTTGCCAGAGGAGTTTACCGTTTCTATAGTCAAGCTGGGAGGTGGCTTTGGTCCAGGAGTCTTCGGAGTGTTTATTGGTTTGTCGCCTGATTAAGGCGTTAAGGCGATTGTATTCGGTCTTGAGAGCCGGGTCCCTGGATCGCAAGAATTGACGATAGGTTCGTCTTTTCTCTTTGATCCAGTTCACGATGTGCCGTGGGAGCGGTTTTCGAGAAATGTCGATGTTTTTTAATGGGACAGAGTTATCGGCCGCTTTCGCAATGACGGAAGTTAGGTCTCTAATGGTTCTCTCGAGATCTTGGGTCGTTTGAAGATTAGGTGTGGGAAGGTTGTTGGAGTTGTGTTCGGAGAACACATTCCAGTCAGCTTTTGAAAAATCTTTAATGACTGTGTATTGAGGGGGTGAAGGGGGGGGCTGGACAAAATGAAGTTTTGACCAGTAGGGGAATGTGATCTGATGTGATCGTGGTGCCTAAAAAGCACTCACGACCGAAATAGTGAGCTATGGGTTCGGAGACTATTATGTGGTCTATTATCAGGCTCTTAACCGCAATCGATTCCTTCAACTTCTTCACTAACAACGACGGATGTTACAACTGCTACATTTCCTGTTATTGCCAGGACATTAAATCGTTATGGCGTTTCAGATCGTGCAGGAGCTGCAATTATATCCGCTGCTTTTCAAAATATCGGTCTGATTACTGAAGATGATTCATCGCGAGTTATAGATCGGAGTAGAATTCGTCGAGCTCGTTCTAGAGCTAGGACTACACTGGTAAACGAACCTGTAAGTAGTGTAAATGGCGATCAAGAAATTATTGGATTGTTTTACGATGGCAGGAAGGATAAAACTCTGATGTATGAAAACAATCGTCGAAGAGTGGTTCAGGAGGAGCACATAACGTTACTGAAAGAACCGGGCTCTGTTTACCTTAGCCATATTTCCCTAAAAACTGGTGACGCTAAAACGATTTGCAGGCATATTCTATCATTCCTGTCTTCCAAGTCGATCAATACAAATAATATATTGGCTATTGGTTGTGATGGAACTGCCGTTAACACGGGAAGCAAATGTGGTGTTATTCGGTTATTGGAAGGCACGCTACAACGTCCACTTCAGTGGCTCGTATGTCAATTACATGGAAATGAACTGACATTGCGCCATCCTTTTCAATATCTAGATGGTACAACAACTGGGCCAAAAATATTCAACGGGACAATTGGAAAAGCACTTGCTAACTGTGAACTACTACCAGCTGTTGGTTTTCGTGCGATTAAATGTGCCTTACCGGAAATTTCTAAATCAAAACAAGAATTAAGCACAGATCAACTTTATTTACTAGAAATATGTCTATCTATTGACAATGGATTCTGTGATCAAAATCTTGCGAAAAGGAATCCAGAAAAAATTGTTCACTCTAGATGGTTAACAACAGCAAACAGAGTGTCAGAAAATTTAATGATCCTCGCTACATTTATTTTAACGGTCTATGCTCCTATGTGGTTTCGTATAAAAACTGAGCCACTTTGCATTTTTGGTGCAAGGCATTTGTATGACACAATAAAACTATCATGCCATTTGACAAACGATCTAAAATCTGTTATTGACCCAGTCATACAGAGAAACGCATTTTTTGGACATCCCAAAAATATACTGCTGGCAATGTTGGCCGATAACAGACAGCACATTAGAGAACTTGCACTCCGTAGAATACTCAAAATCAGAAAGATGACATCAGGCTTTGCAGTGTTGCGTATTTTCAAAACACCTGTTTTAAATCTTAATGCTGAAAGTTACATTGATTTGATAGATTGGAAATCTATAACGGAGCCTCCACTTACAAAAAATATAAATACTGAAATAATTTCTCAGGCAATTACAGAGACAGATTATTGAAAATGAAATTTTAAAAATATTAAAGATTTGCCGTGTCACACCCAGGATACTGAGCGATGTGTGAAGTTAGTAACTGAAGCAAGTTCTGCTGTTTGCGGATCACTTAGAAGAGAAGGGTTTATCAAAAATAAGCTCAAATCATGTCTTGCCATGCCTAAATTCAATACCAAGAAAGAGTATCGTTTGCAATAATTTTGTGTTTCTTCATTAACTTCGTATTTTTTTTTCTTTTAATAAATGAGCCAGAATATTTGCTATTTTAATTTTTTTCTCAATGATCGAAAAAATGAATTAAACTCGATAACGTTGATTGTATTAAAATTTTATGATTTCTTGTACACAATTACAAATGGATGAAAATTTTGAAATATCAAACGCGCTGGGGCAGTTTTTAGACTAGAAATACCAATTAGTGCCCATTAAGTTTTCGGTTTGTATCCTTGCGGAGCATCGATCCTGCACACCGCCTAATTGAAATTAAGAAAAAGAAAAATCCGCACCATCCTAATGTGTATGTTGTGTGTGTAGAAAGTGTTTTATTAAGGGGCGTTTCCGACGAACGCCCCTGGCATTAATGGTCCCTGCTATGATAGCCATTGGAAAGGAGCTAAGGAGTGGGTGGGCGGATTACGGCGACCTTCATCCGCGTACCGGATACGCAGATGCTGATCCTCCGTTGGAAGAAGGTTTGGGATAGCGAGTCTATGGTCCGAACAACCCTTTCTCGCCGGTCAGAAAACATGCTGGAAAGGGCGTGGGTAAGAACTTGCAAGAAGTTCTTAATGGATAAGGATTGGGTATCGGGAGAAGGTTTGAGGTGGGCTGTGTCTTCCGAGTCGGACTCTTCGGAAGACAGGATAGGATCGAGGGATGCCATCATCGACGGGGAACTGGGAGGTTTCCGTCGCTTCCGGCACTGGAAGGAATAGGTGGGATGCGCTTCCCCGCAGTTGTTACACTTTGGGTTGGCGGCGGATTTACATGACGAGGATCTGTGACTCTCGCCACAGTTAGGACAGCGAATGGTACGGGAGGGACACCCCTCAGAAGTGTGTCCCACCTGCGTGCAGGTGGAGCAGTACTTTGGGAGGGGTTGCGGGATGAGGGAGGGTTCGCAACGGTAGTGTCGCCCGAACATGACAACACCGCGTGCGAGGAGGTACTCTATGGTGGTTTGGGAAGAGGTAATGACTCGGATGAGGGATGTAGGGGTGTTCGTCGCCTTAGAGGTGATGCGAACGGCCTTCCTCACATGCGGAAGATAGATCGCACCCAGGATCTCTTCGACTAGGATATCCTTAGCTACGTGACGAATCACGCAGGAAAAGGAGGGAGGTCTAGGGTTGGAGTTGGATGGACGGGGACCGGACAGTTGGGATAGTGTTACGGAGGGATCACCGAAATGGTGTCGTAGCCTAAGCTGCGTACCATCCGGTAAGGGAGAGGAAGTCTCTAAGAGACAGGTATGGTTGTGGTTGAATGTCAAATTCAACCAGGAAAGGTTAAGGGGTTTTAGGGAATTAAACAGGGATTTTTGGCTTGTGATGGTTTTTGGGATATTGCGGACGCAATATCTCGAGGATTGTGAGCGGGTGGGTAAAGGATTAGGGTTAATAGGTGTAGGACTCACGGCGGGTACAGGAGGTTGAGCAGGTGTTGGTAAGAGAGCGGGTGTAGGTAGGAGAGCGGGTTTATGTGAGTGTACGGGATTGTGTGTGTGGCGGGTTTGAGTGGTTTTGTGGAGGCAGTAGAGCGTGTGGAAATGTAGGAGTGAGTGGATGAAGTGGAAATGGATGATGTATTGGAGTGGGAGCGTGTACGTGAGGAAGTTGGAGGTGAAACGAGTGTGTGTGAGTAGGATTGTGTGGTGAGTGGTGGTGTGGGTGGACGGACGGCGTCGGGGGTAGGGGACACAACTTTGACGGTAGCTAGGTGGCGACCATGCTTAACCTTCTCGGTTGCGCTGTTAGTTACAGGTTTTTGAATAGGATAAGAAAGAAAAATAAAAATCTGTTTATGAAAAGGCCGGGTCTCTGCCGAGGTGCAGCCTCACACCCCGAGGAAAAAAGGCTTGGAAATCAGAGACCCAATTCGAAACGGAGGAAATTCACAGTTAAAATAAAAACAACAAAGTAATTAAATTAAAATTCTTTATTAATGATGCCTATTAATTACGTTGACCTTGACTCGACAACGATCCTGCTGTTGGCGGTGTCCAGCATGTTTCTGGAGTTTTCCGCTTCTGCTGCTATATTCCGGCGGCTCCTGCTTGTGGCTAGGTTGTGGCTCCTCTACTGATGACCGCTTCTGCGTATTATCTGTATGCAAGCAGTGACAGATCTACCTCCGAAACGGCGAAGATCACAATGCCGGAACCGGAACGATGAGCGAAAACGCTAGGTTCTTTTTTGCGAAGTTAAGCGATTGTAATAAAAATCACAAGCGCTTAAGCTGGGTAGAGGCTTACGTTTGAAGGTTCAAACCGCTCTAGCTCAACCGATCTGTCTCCTTGCCCTTTTATACCAACAGCTCAAAGCTTAAGTTACGGTTCACTTTAAGGTTATTAAAATTAGTCATTTGTTTAGGATCCGTCAATGCAGTACGTCAATCATACGTTAGATCGATAAGAGAACGTATTAGGTGGTTTCATTAATTGCTAAACATCATGAACCACAAAAACAGATAACTTCATAAACTCATTTTACACTCCTCAAAGGTGTGACGTGTGCAATATTACAGTCGAAATAGTTTAACGAGCGGTTCTAAACAGTAACAGCACTAAACTGTTTTCTTACCAGAAGCTTAATTTAGTATGACCTATTTTAAAACCCAACAAAGTTTAACAAACGAGAGTTTTCTTTAAGAATGAGTACTTCAAGGTCCTATGAAACGCCTTTTTTTTTGTAATTTGCCCTTTTTAAGCCGTTATTAAACAAACATCTTTACTTAAATTGATTTAGAGATTTTTGTGCCGGTTGATAATGTCTTAATTTTAAAAGCGAAAATTTGATCTAGTCGCTCTCTGTTTTATCCAAATTCTTTCAAAAACACGAAAATGGAAGATAATCAGGATAATCTTGCATGTACGCTCCTGAAATACGTGAAATTGCAAAACAAATGGTGGGGAATTTCCACACATCAAATTTTTCAACTGCACGCATCCTGTTTTTGACACATTTTGTAAGATTGACAAGTATGACATAATTCCAGATCAAGGTTTCCCAACCTAAACATTGTCGTAAAATGTTCCGTGAATTAATGGCTATAATCACATCGGAGATGATGACGTCGCATTTCTTAATATTTCTATTAGAGTATCAAAATGGAGGCAAATTATAAAAAAACCTAAGATTCAACTAGTATTACAATGCGGTTAACAATTCATTGCGCACTATTGTTCACAAAATCTTACTTTAGTGATTACATAAATCCCAAAATACAATAATAGTAATCCATTGACGGTACAGTAAATGAGATATTTCTGTACTATAAGTGTTTTGTAACTGGGGTTTCCTATTAGTGGACTGGATCGGCCTATTTCCATAGCTTATGCTTGTTGAGCGCGACGTTTCGGAAGCGGACTCTCCTTCGATCATCAGGCCTATGAGATATTGTTTAACAGATAAACTAAAGCTTCCCAAAAAGGAACTCGCAAAACACAAATTGTTTAAGTGATTGTAAGTAAGTACAAAAATTTTAACTATTCAAAAGGTAAGTTATACACTTTACAGGTGTAAGTAAACACACTTGTTACACATCACATTATCTTCAAAACTGAAGAATCGGTTGTTAATAGTAAAAAGTGTTATAGGTATCCATCGGGGGCTAGAAAATCAGCCGTGGTAGTCGAGTTTTCGAGTGTTTTCCTTAAACATCTGGTTCATTAAAACAAATAAAACTTACGCTAAGCGAACACGTTTCACTCCTTTTGAATCTGTAACGTGTTGAGATGACTGTCGAACGTAGCCGGGTTTGTTGTGGATAAAAGAATAAGTAGCCATCTACCACACCTGGTCAGGTAAGTGTTACTAATGCACTAAAGCACATAACGTGCAAAAATCGATGTAGAATCGATTGTATCATTTTACTTTTTCTAAAAGCTACCTAAACATATAGTAATGTGCTTTAAGCTTACTAGTATCTACATTTTTTACTATAATGCTTTAAAATTTCTGTATTTACGGTATTTACTAATGAGTATGATGGACAAATGTTACCAAAAATTATTCCTATACTGTAGCTTATTTCTACTTCACATATGATTTTCTTTCATGACATGTACTTTTCTACATTATGCGAAAATTATTTCTCTCTCATATCCAGCTTTGTATTTACTCGTTTTAGTTCCGATAGTTTAACGTATTAACGCTTTCTGTGATTATTTAGCATTTATTAAATAAAAGTAATTTCAATTAATGCCTACAGCGCCATCGCTGAGATGTACGTGGATCTGGTGATAGGTATACTTAACTCTGAAAAGTGATCTGTTATTTTGCTGTTCCTTAATAAATACACTATACAAATAACGCTTTATTCTGTTAACAACATATAAAATGCTATTGTGATAACAATGGATTGATAGGAATATTTTTCAAGCTGTAAAATTGTTTCTTGAAGCGTTGTCTTTCTTTTAAAAAGCATCATTGCTGTGGAATGGTTGACATTTATAGAAAATTTTCCTGTTTCTACTTCGTAGATGTTAAGCATCATTTTTTTAAATTTCCACAATATAGTATCGCTTTGTTGTATAGAAGTGATATAATCGCTATTAAAGGCGGATGTAATAAAAATATTTCACTCCATCCACACCTGTTCGGTAAGCCGTATCAGATCTCGTCAACCTCGTTGTAATTAGAACATCTATTTCAGGTTTCAAACACAAAAGAGTTATTATTTCTTCATTGAAATAGATGTCAGCAACTGGTTAAGACATTTACACTAACGCTCGCATTGGATCTTAAAGGTAACACCGTTCTAATCTTTTATCTTCAGCACTTAAGTATCCATATATCTTAAGTTTCCATATAACTTAAGTTCCCATATAACTTTACCGTTACGATTACAACAAAGTTCATGTTTACATTTGGTTTTCTCTTTATTGTTGTAACAAGATTACCCGTTCTGTAATAGCTTGGCTTATTATTTGGATTTTACTGCTGATACACTGCGGTTTGCTGTGTCTAACGAATTTGGGATTGCGTTATCGTTGAGGTTACACCTGTGTTGAAGCTCTTGAAATCCTGGCTACTTTGAATAACGCATAAACGTTCGGAAACACAGGTCAGCTGTTTTATTTTATCGTACCTAAATTGCCTTCAGCAGATTACGATCGCCTGCAACGAAATTAATTACGTTTACCTTATTTCTGTTAACAAGTATTTGACAAATGTTTTACCCACGAATACAACTCTTACCTAAATTGCCTTCAGCAGGTTACGATTGCCTACAACGAAATTAAATACATTTATATTAATTATATCAACTAGTATTTGTTAAACATGTTAACTGTAGTGTAAGATCGGTGTTAGCTTGATACCCGACTTCAGCTAGTTTTCATACAATTTCTCTCATGTAGAACTGCTATATGTTAATTAAATCATTATTCAATATTTTACACACACTTAACAATCCACATTTTGATTAATTTTCATTAAAATTGTGCCACTCAGTAGGGAGTTCATGTGTAATATCCATTTTGGGGATAATTAATTTTGAACTATTGTTTATGTGGTCGTGCGCAGTAGCTTCGCTGCAAATTTTATGTTTATACCAGATGTAACTTTTTGTGTAGCGTGATATTGAATAAGGTCAAATGTTAGCGCGAGAATTCGTGCTAGTTTAAACGCTATTTGGTAGCTCAAATATATAATATATAATATCGTTTTATGAATAAAGTTGTTCGGACCAATTCCTTTTTCTAATTTAAATTGCTTAATTACTAATATTCCTTTTTTATTCGAGATAAATTAAGTGGGCTGAACAAGCATTTTCAATTGTATTTAGGTAATTGGATCAAAAAGGGGTTTGTACTCAGTTTTGTTAAACGAAAAGCAAGCTGAATTACTTAATTTATTTTTCTTTCCTGTAAATAACTGATTTAATAAATTTATTAAACTGGCCTTTTCAGACTACGATACGTAAGATCTTGTGTCGACCGGAAGGGGTACTATTGTTTTTTTGGTATTATAATTATAAATAATAAACTACTGTGGGCGTAGGTACGAGCTCACGACTTGCCCTCGTCAAGCTCATTTTAACTTATATCTTTTGGTTTTGGGGATAACATATATACTGTGTATAGCTTATTTTATTTATCATTCATACATTTATACAGCCATACAATAACGTTTGGCTTATTGCCTCCTTAGTTGGGAATTTAAGGAAAGAAATAAATGTACGTTTGTTGAAGGAATTTCCATGGATTACTATTCTATTGCTCCCTGTTTCAAGCTTTACAGGCACTCTCCCTCTTCTAAGGAATAAGAACCTATTTTCCTTTCCTTCCTTCTTTAACGCTTGTGGCGCCTATTTCGGTTCTTTTCTCACTAACCAGATTCTAATTTAAAGTACTTTATCGATACCTCCAGAACATCCATGCAATCCGAGTGGTCTGAGGTCTTCGGACCGTTTGATTGAGTTTTAACCGAGCTCACTCATTTCTCCCGTATTGTGCGGTGAAGTGGTTAGACGCGTGGCAAGCACTGGAAGTGTGAGAAGTGTGACTCTGAAGTGAAATAAGTACTGGATGCGCTACCTGGTCTCCATAAATGACTACAAGAAGGTATAATGTAACCGAGAGAGATACACCGCTCTTGTTAAGACGAAGATGAGTCAGACAATAAGTAAATGAAACACAGTGCTGCGAAACTTAGGTTTATTTGTAATCAGAGATCACAAGTTCAATTTGAAGTTCTCAACTTAATCACTTTTTTTTGTAAACATATTCTGTACTTTAACAAAATGGTCACCAAACCCCCAAAATGTGACTGCTCACTATCAAATTTGGTGGAAGGAAAAGAGGTAATTTGATTCAGTAGCTACATATATCAATAAATATAAATTGAAGTTCAAGATCTAAGTACAGTCCCTGTAGTTTGTAAAACAACGAATAGCAAAAGCTTAAATTCTTTAAGCCGCCATTATATCAACAAACGAAAAAGAAAAAACTTAATGCTTCCTTGTCATTAAAGAAACTAAAAAAAACAGAAGCTTGAATTCATATTACCCACTTTTAACCCAACAGCAGATTATCTCACTTATGAGAGACAAACCATTATTGTTATGAATGAATAATTTAGGCACGCCATGGAAAACAAAAATGTAGGCTTAGTAAGAGCAACTATTTACTATTTTCCGCTTCATTTGCTAATTTATCATAAATAGCATTTGAAAAAGACAGTTTTAAGTTTCGAAAATCTAATCAAAAAATGGAATTCACCCGAGAACACTTCTGCATAATGATTTATTTTGACCTTAAGAAAGGTTAAATACGTATGACTGCGAAGAAGGTTTGGAATCAACATTTGGCGATTAGGCTTTCCTTGGTAACAATAATTTACAGCCGGTGCAAGGAATTCGAACGTGGAAAAACTGCCACCTCTGTGGCAGAGGAAGACATTTCTGCTGTGAAGAAGATTATGGAAGCGGATAATAGAACTAGTTACGCCGTAATAGGAACTCAACTGGGTATTGATTCCTCATCTGTGAAAACAATAATACACGACCACCTTCATCTGAATAAGGTCGTAAGTCGCTTTGTACCCCATTACCTTACAGACTTTCAAAAAGCGTAACGAGTACGAGTTTGCTACGAAACTCTAACATTGCTTAAGAATAGTGGACAACAAATTTTGTCGAAAACTGTAACAGGCGATGAAACTTACGTACCATTTTCGACATGCGAACTCGACAAGAGAGCCGCGTATGGATCCATAAAGACAAGGCAACAATAATCAGAAAGCAACGAGCAATGACGAAAGTAATGTACGGTGTGTTCTTTAGAAGGACCGGTCTAGTGAGCGCTATTAAGCTAGAAGAGCAGAAACCTGCCAGAGATAAATGGTACGTCCAACACTGTTTGCCGGAAGTGTTTAATAAAGTACTTCTTCCTACACTGCAGAGTCAACTTGGAAGTATTTGGATACAAACAAGGTTAATGTAATCAAACACCCTCCCTACTCACCGGATGGCAATATGCGACTTTTGGCTGTTTTGGCGCTAAAAAGGAACTTATTTGTAAGAAGCTTTTTTTAGAGCTGCCGTTAGGTGTTATTTTAATAGTATTCCTAAAGCTGCTTGGCTATGAAGTTTAAGGTTTTTTGGAAGATACACTGCTGGACCTGCTTGAAGGTGTACTACTCAAGGTAGTAAAAAATGTGTAGTACCAACACCATGGTGGTCCACCTCGTAGAGAAAGAGCAGTTATTAAATAACAAATGAATTGTGGTTTATCTTGAACAATAAGAGGTATAATAGGAGGTTGTCTAATTAAAGTTATGGCTCTCTGAGAGAATAATATGTTGAGCAAAGTGGGAATACTGTGCACCTTTGTTAATTTATCGGAAATGTATTTGTGTTCTGGCAGTAGTATTTCTTATGGTCATTCCGACGTATACAGAGAGACAGCCTTCGCACTTACGTGAAAGCAAGGAATACATCTTTCATTGTGGATTCTTTGTAGCTGATGTTATGATGTGAAGGTAACTTCTATTTTGAACTTACGTACAAATTTAGCCAACTTTTGTTATATAAGTCCATACTAAGGTAATAAAACGTATTGTCTGACATCCTCATGCATGGTCTGTAGTATAGTGAGTTGTTTTAATTTGCGGCTCTTAAGTTTAGCGTGAATAATTCGTTCGCCAGTATCCTGGTTGTAACCATTACAAAGAGCAATTTGATAAATTATATTTTTCTATGACCGGAAATCATCATCGTTTAATTCAATATTACATAATCTGCGCACATAAGGGCGAATAACTTCTAGACGAAAACTCCTAGGTGTCCTTCTGTGATATCAGTCTGAGTGCTTTTCTGACCACACGAAATTCAAAGTGATTATTAACTATACTAATGTTCACATAAAAAAGGAAGAGTTTTAATATTCTTATTTCCATAGTAAAGTGGATATTCTAATGCACACTATTTACATAGTTAAAAAAGTTTCAAATCCCCATAATTGACCTTGAAAACAAAAAAGATATCCTCTACGTATCAAACCCAATATGTAAGGCATTTGCGAAAATGTTATTGTGAGTAAGAAACGTATCTTCCAGATTATAAGAGCAGCACTGATTTACAATAAAGAAACGATTGAGTTTTGGAAATAAACGTGTGTTGTGTCAGACTTAAAAGATTATTTTGTACGTTTCGTTAATGATTAACGTCCATTAAGATTAGTGGATGCTTTTTCAGGGGCACTAAGTTTATTTTATAGTTTCTAATCTGAGCAAGAGCTTACACAGATGAAAATAAGGTTATTAATTTTAAATCTATAGCTTGCATCCACCTCAAATATTCATTAGTGCTTTGGAGAAGATTAAGCGCAAATTTTCTTTTATTTCCTTTTGCTAATTTTGTGAACAGTTCCACGACTAATTTAAATTTATTTAATAGAGGTATTTTCTTTACGAAAGTATGATGATTTGATTTGCCTTTAGGGGTATAGCTCGTGCAGTGTGGTGGTACAGTTCCTAGATATATTGAGTATATTTGATCATAGTTCATGGGTTTGAAAGATTACACTGGCGGCTTACGACTTAAGCAAGCCAGCTCTTTAAGAGTTCAGTATAAGATTGGGGAGTTAAATATTGTTTAACCTTATTCAAGATTAGCCAGCCACACAGAACCTTTCACTATAAATAAACTTACGATTATGAGCGGTCACTCATTAATTTTTCGGCACTGTATCTACTTTTGAGTGTTTTTGGAGCATTAAGGTTAATTCATTGGTTGTGTCTGAATGCGTGGTCTACTCTTACCTGCTCGTACGATAACACCGATCTAGGACGTCGTAGCGCCTATTAGAACGAACCCAGTGCATAAATTTTACTAGCAACAGCACGAAATTTTTAGTCTCCCACCCACGACTGCCTCGATTAGTTTAGCTTGGCGTTTGCGAACTGTCCTGTCACAAATCTTAATTCCCGTCTTCCACTTGTAATTGTAATTGTTATCATATAATAATATGAAAGAGCAGCTAATACCACATAAACAAACACACTGTGAGGTATTAACGATTTTTAATATAGCTCATTTCCTTGTTTACATTGTAGAAGGAACAGGATTCAGATTAATCAACATTTTCCAATTTTAACTTATGAAAGTAAATGAGAAGGCAGCACCAAGCTAATTTAAATGCAAAATATTATTTGCATACTTATTTAGTTCTTTTTTGTGTATCATAATATTACAGACTACTAACTTCCACTTCCCTTTATTCTTTCATCATAAATTTCCATAAACGTGGTTATAATATTTAATTATAAATTGGAATTAGAGCTTACTATAAAGTTTATATACTTAGCTGTAAACTATATGGCAACATTAATTATAGTTATGAAAGGTTTGCATTGTGCAAATGTGGTTTTAAGGTAACCCTAAGATATAATCATTTAAATTCATGCGACCCTGCATTCCTGTACAGCACATCTACTAAGGGCACCTTGGCTTAAACAAATATCAAATATCAATAGTCTCAGAGTGTATTAGTTTTGCCAAAATCTCAAAAATAGTCTTGGAGATTCATTAGTTGCGAATTAAATAGTTACACAAAAAAAACTTCACCATTTTTCTTTATTAAGAGCTTCAGTAGTACCTTGCATTGTTAGCTTTTCAATATATTTGTTTTTTTCTTGTGTGAAAATAATGTTTTTGGTAGTTTTCATATAGTGGTGTACAATCGTAGGTTCTAGATCATTCGTGCACCTCATATTCACGGTAGTGAGTGTTGAAACTGACATGGCCAAATTGTTGGAATATTTTTTTCTTATTTTTCCTAAAAGGTCAAGTAAACATCAATTAGATCGTAAAAGTTATGTCCATTAAGTGACCATCCAGATTAGCCCTTACCAAGTTCACACAGCCATTCCAATATATGACCCACAAAATATGTAGGAAGTGCTTATGTTCTGAACTTTACGTCTGTTTTCCGTGGATGATGTAATCCCTACTTTGTCTATGAACTTTGGTGTTACACTATTTGATAGAATGTGTACTATAGTTGTATAGAAAGCGAAATTTTTTAATCTTGTGAGCCCCTTAGTTAATTAGATTAGGCTGTTTTTAAAAACTAGTTATGGTAATTTTTATGTCTACCACCAACACTGTATATTATTTGCTCAGCCCTTATACAAAAAAAAAACTATTTAACTCGCCTTAAATTTGCCAACTTCTGTTTTTCCGCGATCCAGCCATCAGGAACTTTATGAACGTATAGGGCTGCAAAGCACACACTAAAGAATCACATATTTACTTAACTTGTAAGATGCAAGTGTAAAATTTCCAGCCTCTGAACTCTGATAAAATATGTCTGGTTATTCAAAGTATTGCCGTAAGCATATACATTTCAAAGAATGTCTCTATTGAATAATTTTGAATTTGGTCGTACTGTCGTTCACAATAATAGCAAAATACTGTGTGCTATTAAAATTATCTAAATGAAAAGTATCCAAATTATTTTACATAAATGTCTGGACTTTCTTTCAATTTTTCTCCAAAGCGCTAGTGAAAATTTAAGGAGGTTCTTCCGTTTAAAATTAGTATCATAATGTAAAACGCATTTCACATTATAAATCAGCGCTCATACCTTTAAAATCACTTTCTGATGCATGCTTGTTAGAACGTTCCGATCAAAATAATTTAGGTTTCTAAATATATCTTTACGTGCCTTAGATATTAAAAATTTAATGTACACGAATGAATCAATTAACTATAAACAACTACGTTCCACCAAATCGGTTCAATTTTACACCTGTCAACAAATCTTTTATTTATCGTCAACTATGTACAAATACGTATAATGTAAAACAATACTTTACCCTGATAGAAGCGTACCCGGTTTGTAAACCATTGAGTAAGGTAGGGACAACTAGGAGACGGCTGATATTTCCTCACATTCAACCGCTCTCTATCTCACTCGATCGACGAATTAAGAATCTATAGTCCATTTAAGTAACCTTATGTTAATTATTAATATTTAATTACGGAAAATATTAGCCCTTCCCGAAAGTATCAACAACTTAAATTTTATGACAGAAAATTGATACCGTTCCAAAGACAAGTTTAAGAATCGGAGTTTTTAACGATTCATAATTTGACTAAATTCAAATGATTTAAAGAATTTATCCCCGGTCCTAGCTTTACTTATAATACGATACACTTTCCTCTTTAATTTCTTACAAAACCGTTTACTAATAGTTCAGTGTATCAGCAGAGCTCTAAGGAAGTACAACTATACTTGGGAACAACCCGCGTAATCACACAAAGCTGCGCTAGGAGGGTCTAAACAGATGGACTCTGAAGAAATTACCCCCAAAAACAATCTAACTTCTAGCCAAATATACAATAACTGAATAAAGGCGCGCTTCTATGGAGAGATACCTAGAAACAACTCTATTTCGAAGAAAGGATCACTTCGAATCTGATAAACTAATACCCAATAGTGAGTTTGGTTTTAGACCAAACCGTTTATATCCTGGTCAAGCTTACACATCCAAAGCTATTAAACATCAAAACTGAAACATCGCAACCTTGGGTAAAATTTGGCACGTGTTACTTGTCCTCAAAATTAAATAGAAAGGGACTCCGCCCTCTTTTATCAGGCTCTTTCTTTCAAACCTGCCCAATAGGTCTGTGAACATCCGTGCAGGTGCGATTATCTCTACATACTTTTGACCGCGTTCACGGGTTAGGAAAGGCTTTCTCCTAGCTTTATATTTAATTTTCGCCCGCGACAATGCTCAAAAACTTCAATAATATTAGGCCGATTTGAACAGAAACAGTCATTAGAAACCCACCCTAAAGGTTGGTGTATTGACCAGCAGGTCAAAGCATTATAAGGCTGATATAAATACACAAAGACATCAGTAAAAGAAACTAAAGGTTTGCACATTAGATGCTGGTCCAAGGGTAATATATGTCCCAAAAGTTATTATACAGGTGAATTACGCCCGACGCCACGGAGTTCTACGTCGAAGCGGTATATAATCACTAGTTTCTAATACAGTGATATTATGTAAGTCAATATGAGCAACATTTTAAAAATATTTTTAAATATACAGGTTGCTCAAGAAAGTGGCATACGAAGCTATGTTTTTTTAAATGACTCACCCCGTATATTATTGCATTAGCACTTTCATAATGGTTCCCCATGTGTTCCCTAGTGTTTCAACCGTAAAAACAAATTGTCACCTTTTAAAGCCCTGACGATGGTTGGTTCGCCCAAGCGAAACCGATCAGCTTCAATTTTAAAAAATAGTGTGAAGCTTTAAAAAATCTGTTGCGATTTTTAGTTTAATCTATCTAATGCAACAGTTTCACAGAGTAAGAATAGAAAGCATGTACACAATGGAGATTAGAATTTTATTACTGTGGTGTGATAATTTACTCCAAAAATTTAAAAAAATTACATTAAATGTTCGATATAAATGTTTGAAGTAGCCCCAAAGGAAGAAATCCACGGATGTTAGTTCAGGAGATCTAGGTCGCCAGGTAATTGGCCCACCTTTCTCAATCTACTTATCAGGAAATTTCCTATTTAAATATTCACTAACAGCACGTGAGAAATGTGCAGGTGTTGCATCTAAGTGCAACCACATATTTTGTCTAATATCTTAAGGAATACCTCCAAAAATTCTCTTTTTAAAAAACTAAGGAATTTTTGACCATTTAAATTGGCATCGAAAAAATACGAGCCAATAATGTGATTGCCAACAATTCCACCATAACATTAACACTCACCTATCGATCTGTACATTTTGTCCAACGATGATCTAAAAGCCTTGATCCCATCGCGAAAGGTACTTTCTTCAAGGCTTGCAAAATATTCATCAGCCGCGAACTTTACCTCCTCGTTAGTCGAAAATCGTTGTCCGCATAGGAAGATTTTGAGTTTAGGGAATAAGCGGAAGTCTGACGGAGATAGATCTGGCGAATAAGAGGGATGCGAACGCAAGTCATACTTCAGTTCGTCAATTTTTGCCATCGCTATAACACTTGTGTGGGGCCTTGTAGTACAAAGTGATTTACTTGTGGGCTAAACCTGGTTTTTTCTGTCGAATGATTTGGTTTAATTTGTCCAACAGGTTAGCATAATAAACATTAGTTATGGTTTGCCCTTTAGATAAATAGTCTACCGTTAAAATCCCTCTACCGGCTGATTTGACACACAAGGTTTTCTTCGGAGGTGGACAACCATGTTCAATCCGCTGTTTTGATTGCCGTTTTGTCCCAGGAGTATAATTATGAACCCAAGTTTCGTTAGTGGTTATCAATCACCTCATTAAATCAGTCGGATTTGCTCGAAAATGATCCAGGAATTCTTGCGATATTTGCATTTCGACACGTTTTTGGTCCAGAGTGAGCAAACGCGGTACCCATCCAATTGGCTATCTCACTTGACTTTAGTCGCCGATCTTCTAAAGTCATGGTATGGATTTTTCTCACCATTTCCGGAGTAGTAACACTTTTAGGGCTTCCAGAGTGGTGTTCGTCTTTTATGTTCGTACGGCTACGTTTAAATGTAGCCACCCAGTGCTGTACCGTGGCATATGATGGTGCACTTTCACCCAATACGTTGTGCATTTCTTCAATAATCCTCCCGTTTTTCAATTTTTTTTAAACAGATATCGAATAACGGCGCTATGCTCGATATTTCACATTGTTAAAAATACCCAACACAGACTGGTAATAGGCGGCTGCTAAGAACAGAGTATGGCACTGGCGAAATTAATATTTTCAATACTGTCAAATCAAAGATGACATTTTAGAAATATACATTTATCTTTCACTTACCAACGCCATCTACGCGGAGGCTAAGCAATTATCATCCCATCCTTGTACTAATAGAAATTGAGCCGATCCACTATAACCCAATATTATGGAACGTTGACTCATCGGTAAATATTACATTTTCAAAAAAATGTTGATTGTCACCAACTTGATCAAGGATCCATAAGGAATAATTAATACATTTTTAAAAGTCAGCGCTGTATAACCTTTGATTCATTTGTATATGAAAAGGGTGGTATTTATGTTTCTTTAAGATCCTCCACACACTAGGCTGCCTAATTCTTGTTTCTCTTGCAATAACTCTTGTACTAGTATTTTTGTTGTCAACAACGGAACCTAATACCAAAAACTCATTATCATCATCATTTGTAACAGGCTTCACTTTTAGTTGTTTTGGGTAAGCTACACTTCCTGTATCACGAAATGTTTGAAGTAACCTTTCAAAAACCTCTTTATCGGGATATACCCGCTCAGGGTATTTTTTTGAGTACAAACTTGAAGCAAGTAAACTATTTTCATAGCATTCACCAAATCATATCAATTCTTTCTTGTTGTGAATAAATCATTATTAACTTGAAAATATTTCACCAACTTTCAACAGACTCGGAAGAAATAACAATACACAATGACAAAAGTCACGCCCAATGCCAGAATTTGAACATTAACAAACGCGTTACAGGCAATTCCACAGCACACTACAAAACTTACAAGATCAGTCACATTAACATTATTTGTTAATATGTAAATTACAAATATCTGAAATCTACCATGTACACGTAAGATTGGTACTGAGCTTTCTACTTATGGGTAAAAAAAAATACTACTGCATTAGCAAAAAGGCATTAAGTAGGCATTTTGGGAGGATATTTCAATCTACAAATGAAACAGGAACAGACAAATTTCAAAAATTATTAAATAAGTTGAAAATTTTAAGGTTTAGGTATAAAAAACCCTTATAGAAGTTGGAAGGTAATTAAGTAAGCTTAACGATAAGCGTACAAGTTACAGGGTGTTCCATTTAAAATAAACCGAATATGTAAAGAAGTGTTTACTATTCAATCAATAAATGGGTTAAGGAAACAGTATTTTGCTTAACCCTAAGAGTAAATTTGTTGGAGTTAATTTTGTTAGGAGATATTTAATTTTTCATAAAACCCTACATTTTCAGAAAAACACTAGGGAACTTATGAAGGTGGTACTTATTTTTTATGTAAAATTCGAAAATGCAGTAATGTACGGAGTGTGATATGCTACTTTTTTTTGGAGCACCCAGTATATTTAGAAATATTTTAAAAATGTTGCTCATATTGACTTACATAATATCACTGTATTAGAAATTAACGATATGCCGCTTCGCCGTAAAACTTCGTGGCATAGGTCGTGATTCACCCTGCGTAGGTAACCGGAAAGTTACAAAAGATTTGTGTGATAACATGTTTGGATCACTGACAATATGCGAATTTGATATGTGCCTTAGTTAAACGTTGAGTATTACGCCACTTGCCTACAGCTCGATTTGTAGGTCCCGAGATGGTTTATATCTGGGCAAATGCGGTAAGTCTTAGCTTTAGTGTGGGTAGCATGACTTGTATAATGTCATTCCGGACTGATTTGACGCAAATGATTTTCATCTGGTCTGTTTTGCCTACAAATTGCTAACTTTATTCAATGCTGTAGGCTGCTATACCTCGCAAACGCATTAACAATGTAGTTGTCCAACCGTCTTAGGAGCATAAAGGTTAGGGGTGAAGGGAAAAATGGTCAGGGATTGGGTCTAAAGCTGAACATTGTGGTTGGTGTACAAATAATGGAATGTTAAATATGATATTGCCAAAAATTTCATCATGCTTATGTAAATACAGATAGTGGCAAAGGACGAGAATACAACTCGCCGGAAACTCAAAGTGCGAAAACAGTCCTTCTCTGGACTAAGTCTGATTCGGAAGCAGAGTCCTAATAAAGTACATATAGTAATGATGTAAGCACAGTTTTCGCGATTTCCACTAATAACACTAAAGCGCATTGCCTCCGGTCATCCAGACCAGTGATATACCTTTTAGGTAAACAGGGGGCGGGGGCGCTGAAGAAATGAGCCATGCTAAAATCACATGATAAAACATTAGACTATAACTGTGTATTACTAAATTTCCTTAAACGACACTCAACACAATATTTGAAATTTGAAAAGTCTTAGATATCGTAACAACAAATTGTTGTCACATTTATGACTGTTTCCATGCACAGCTGCAAAAAAAACTGCTTCTAGGGACTTCCAACTGCCGTCCTTAGATCACTACAATTGACAAATGGTTATTTTACACATAAAATGCGCATATTTGTTAACGGTACTTTTAATCAGGTTGTTTCATATTACTATCACGCTACTACCACACACTAATACATTTTATACACTTGAGCGCGGACCAGAACCACTATTTTGTGGAGTACCACCTACTAAAGGCACAAACTAGAAGTTATTAACAAAAACCACTTAACTAAAGGCTATGTGGAAATCGGTCTTATGTTACCGTTGACCTGGTAGCCATTACGAAAACCTCCAGTAAAATTTTAGTTATTTTCTAGCAGCTCTCCCGGTGAATTTGTTTACGTTGTTTCTTAGAACTACAATACCAAAACACATACCTAGGAATCAGGTAATGCATTGGAAGACCTATGAAAGCAGTACTCCAATGAGATATTTACCTGCTCATCGTTATTGAAGTCGTTACGCAAAAACATTAACAAACATCACAACATGCCGCTCATTTCTTAAACCTGATCCATACCTTTGTCTTCTGCTAAACGAAAATACTTCATTTATTATCAGACTACAGTATATACACCTTAATCAACTGTGAATGTAACACTGCAATCGACCGACTACTCACTAACTGAAAGCATTACTCGTTTAAAACAAATTTTGTTACAACAGACTTGCAATGCGAAACCCTATGTAACCTTAAATAACACAAAATGACTATGCCAAGTAAATGACAGCCACCACTACCAGTGATTTAGGTTATTAATCAATTAATAGAATGTGATCGCAATAAACAAACCACTTCAGAATTGTAATTACCTAAAGCACGCAACATAGGCTCAACACAAAAACGGTAGATAGAGGTTTCTATCTATATTTGAGGAAATCTCTCAATTCTTACTCTTTACTTTCGTACCACGGTGTAAATCGAGGTATAGACACGACTCATTTAAGCCCGACTATTATTTTTTCAAAACGAAAATTTTCGATGCTCAGAACATTTAGGTCAACGGAACGTGTGTTTGATCATGACCCACGTCCCGTTGAAACATTATTGACGCAATTAATAACAATTTCGTTTAACCTCAACATATGCCGAAATATTTTTATACACTTTTGTACGATAATTGACTGTGACAACAGTGACCCGATATAAGAAAATCCCTGAAACACTTATCGTTGCAAATTAATTGCCTTCTAACCTACACCTATACGTATATAGCTATATAACGTTACGCAATCGAATTTCTTTCCGCTATCGTTAAATCGCATTCGGGTTCGTGTTCGCGTTCGCGCTCTCGTTCGCGTTCGCGTTCGCTTTCACGTTCACGTTCGCGTTCACGTTCGCGTTCGCGTCCGGGTTCACGTTCGTGTTCGTGTTCGTGTTCGTGTTGGTGTTCGCGTTCGTGCTCGTTCTCGAGTTCGAGTTCGCGTTCGTTTTCGCTTTCGCGTTCGCGTTCGCGTTCGAATTTGCGTTCGAGTTCGTGTTCGTGCTTGTGCGCATGCGCGTGCGCGTGTGCGGACGGTCGTGCGTGCGTGCGTGCGTGGGTATGTGTGTGTTTTTTTGAGTGTGTTCCTGCCTAGGCGTGTGTATAGGGGTATGTTGGTAGCCACGATACCTCCAACATGGTAAAGTGCACGTTGTTTTGTGCTTCAGCTTGGTTTAAGTTTTCCCGAAGCTGACTATACCTGGAAGAGAAATTCAAAGACGTAGAGTCGACATATTAGGCGCAGTATTTTTTATGAAATATTTTTGAAACAGTTGCATAATTAAAAAATATGAATATTTTGACACGATGCGTAATTTGGCGGCCAAAAACGTAATATGTAAGTGCTCTTTCAGATTTTTTCAATATATAATAACGATTAACTTCATTAATGTGAAACCAAATAAGCTTTAAAATTTGATTATTTGTGATTTTAAGTTATTACCCTAATATCGAGGAGCATTTGATATTTGTTTTTCAAGTTAGCATCTATATGTCCATTAACCTGTATCTGACGTGAAAGCTTATCCTTCATTTGACGTAAGTTATTGCTGTGTCTACAGAGTTCCCGATTTTTGTTATGAACATATTACAAAACAGGTTGCGTAATTATCCAGAAAAATTCACTATTTGATTTCCCTTAATTTGTATTTATTGTTGTTACATGACATGTAGAACCACAGATGTACACACATTGTACATATATGATCAAACATACATGGTTTTCATTTCCTCTATTTCGAGATCCTTGCCAGGCCCTCTTTATAATGGATATAATGTTTAAGGTAGGTTTAACAGCTTATTCGTATCGCAACTCTTTGCACTTTAGCCTAGTGGCATAGACTAATTGAGCCCAATAATTGAGGAAACAGTCTATACAAATTGTATCTTTATTCAGGTTGAACTGTGATTACAGCGTAATTTATGCAAATTAACAAGCTCTATTGTATGTTGCAATATTTATTTACATACCCTAATCCTTATCGCCAATTTAACGTGTATGCAGTTATACGTACCAATTCCAAACCTTTTTTTTTTGTTTAAAAAAAACTGAAATACTCTAAGCTACATTTTAGGTTGTAAAACCTAAATAAATAATACGCAAAATTGTTTATAATTATACCTTAAATTTTTATATTATATTCTATTACACTAAGATAAAGCAAATGAAATAAATGCATAAATTCACTTAGTTCACTAATAGTATGTTATGGAATGATATGAGAAAACAAGTATACTTTAGCCCATGTCGTCTCATTAATGCAAATCCCTTGGCTAATTAATCGTTTCTACAAAAGAGCTAATCATTGTTTGTATTTCACCAAAGCTTCTTACACTTATACTTATTACTTATAGCTTACTTGCAAACCATTTACATTTTATATCCTTGTGGAGTTAACATTGGTACACAACGATTAAGAATGTGCCAGAAGCCGCAGAATTTTTAGTTTGAAAAACCTGGCTAAAGGTGAAGGCTAGGCCACGCGATTCGCATGAATGACGTCTTCGTTGAGTCCGCACACTTGGACAATACAATGCTACGGCGCTTGTCAGGGTATTTTGAACACCCTGTATACGTATTGGGTAATTTTGTTTGTAGTATTATGTACTTAGTTAGATTCTGTATATACATTTTTTTTTGTTGTCAAATTGAGTTTTATAGTAAATTTGTTTTAACGTGTGTGGCGACCTTTAGGGATGGTAGGTGTATGGTGAGCTTTAGATTCTTAGTTTGTGAATTATTTTTTTTGTAATTTAGGTTGTTTTTCCTTATTATTTCCCGTTTATAGAAGTTTGATTAACGCTTATTTGTAAATAGTTGTCTTAAGGTTTAATTAACGTTCATTTCGTTTGATTTCCGTAAAATATAATAGAATTAAAGATGACGTAATTTAAATAAATAGTGTAATTAATCTGTGTATGATGTCATGTTAGCGACATAAAGACCATTAAGTATAGTTGTTCAGTGCATTAGTGAATATGCTGGTTTTGAGTCATAGAGATTGCATGTGGGCCTTATTGTTCGTACTTTAAGGTAAACATAGAGGCTGTACATGATACTTTGCTGACGTTTGAGTTTTTGAAAATTTACCGAGTCCTTACGGACGGAAACGAATTTGTGTATTGGGGTACTTATTTTCCCTTCCGTTTTTTAATTGGTGGAATTAAATTAGATAAGATTTTTATGAGTAGTGGGATTCAAAATTCAAAGATGGATTTGTTAATAATCATCATTTTAGTCCTGAGTCGAATTTTGTTATCAATTTTTCCAAACCACTTAACTACTTTCAAATAACTTTAGTACCTTTAACACAAGTCCGACACCTTTATCGCTGAGCCACTGAGTAATCCAATATATTTTTTTTGGGGAGTTGTCTTTTTCACTACATGTATGTTATCTCGGAATAACCTTTCCTTGTTCAGGTTAGGTAACCTTCATAACGGTAACCGAAAATAATAACCTAAATATACAGCGATAATACCACACCTACAAGGTACCTCAGACGAAATATGAAGGATAGGCAGTAAATACAAGATAAGCACTGCCTTCAAATCGAACAGAATACTCAGGTGAATAATAACTAAAACCAAACCACACAATAAAGACCAAAATTCCAAGAATTGTATACAACCTACCATTTGAATGAGGCAAATACACAGTAGAGAGCAGTAGACCATTCCAAGTGAGAACTTAGGAACATAGGAACAACATCCGTAATGGCGAAACGGAAAGATCAAGAATCGCCGAACATGTCTGGAACGAAGACCACCGTATCCGACGGGATTATATACAGATAGTGGCAAAAGACGAGAATACAACTCGCCGGAAACTCAAAGTGCGAAAACAGTCCTTCTCTGGACTAAGTCTTATTCGAAGCAGAGTCCGCTTCGAAACGTCGCGCTATGAAAGCAAACTCTGTGAAAATATGTCGATCAACTCAACTAATATGAAACTATAACTACAAAGCACTTGTAATACAAAAATATTAAGGTTTCAGCTGGAATGGAGTAAAAATCGTTTTGTTTTGTTTATTGGTAAATTGGAGCTTGATGCGGTATTAGAAGAACCACCAAACGATTAGAAATGGATAATGCTAATAAAGCACATATAGTAATGATGTAAGCACAGTTTTCGCGATTTTCACTAATAACACTAAAGGCATTGCCTCCGGTCATCCAGACCAGTGATATACCTTTTAGGTCAACAGGGGCGGGCGCTGAAGAAATGAGCCATGCTAAAATCACATGATAAAACATTAGACTATAACTGTGTATTACTAAATTTCCTTAAACGACACTCAACACAATATTTGAAATTTGAAAAGTCTTAGATATCGTAACAACAAATTGTCACATTTATGACTGTTTCCATGCACAGCTGCAAAAAAAAACTGCTTCTAGGGACTTGCAACTGCCGTCTTTAGATCACTACAATTGACAAATGGTTATTCTGCATATAAAATGCGCATATTTGTTAACGGTACTCTTAATCAGGTTGTTTCATATAACTATCACGCTACTACTACACACTAATACATTTCACACACTTGAGCGCGGACCAGAACCACTATTTTGTGGAGTACCACCTACTAAAGGCACAAACTAGAGGTTATTAACAAAAACTACTTAAATAAAGGCTATGTCGAAATCGGTCTTATGTTACCGTTAACCTGGTAGTCATTACGAAAACCTCCAGTAAAATTTTAGTTATTTTCTAGCAGCTCTCCCAGTGAATTTGTTTACGTTGTTTCTTACAACTACAATACCAAAACTCGTATCTAGGAATCAGATAATGAATTGGAAGACGTATGAAAGCAGCACCCCAATGAAATATTCACCTGCTCTTCCTTATTGAAGTCGTTACGCAAAAACATTAACAAACACCACAACATGCCGCTCATTTCTTAAACCTGATCCATACCTTTGTCTTCTGCTAAACGAAAATACTTCATTTATTATCAGACTACAGTATATACACCTTAATCAACTGTGAATGTAACACTGCAATCGACCGACTACTCACTAACTGGAAGCATTACTCGTTTAAAACAAATTTTGTTACAACAATGCGAAACCCTATGTAACCTTAAATAACCCAAAATGACAATGCCAAGTAAATGACAGCCACCAGTACCAGTGATTTAGGTTATTAATCAATTAATAGAATGTGATCGCAATAAACGAACCACATCAGAATTGTAATTACCTAAAGCACGCAACATAGGGTCAACGCAAAAACAGTAGAATGGGCACGACTAAAATAGGATCCTTAAACTACTTGCAGCAGATAGTGATCTATCACTTATAATTATGAACACTAACTTATAATAAACGAGGAATTTCTATACTTTTGTAGCTTCTATCTTGATATTCTGGCAAACGGGAGCTTATCTAATCACACTCGTTCTCATTTTCAACTTATCACACACACACACACACACGCACACGCACACGCACACGCACACGCACTGCACACTCGCACACTCGCACACTCGCACACTCGCATCGCACTCTGCACGCTCGCACGCTCGCACGCTTGCACTGCACTCACACTCGCACATGCACACTCGCACACTCGCACACTCGCAAACTCGCACTCACGCACTCGCACTCTCGCACTCACGCACTCACGCACTCACGCACTCACGCACTCACGCACTCACGCATTCACGCACTCACGCACTCACGACACTACACACACACACACACACACACACACACAGATATATATATATATATATATATATATATATAAGCATGATTCAAACATTTATCTATTACTCCTTTATACTCAAAACACACTGATGATGACAAAGGTCTCTATCTATATTTGAAGAAATCTCTCAATTCTTACTCTTTACTGTCGTACCACGGTATAAATCGAGGTACAAGACACGACTCATTTAAGCCCGACTATTATTTTTTCAAAACGAAAATTTTCGATGCTCAGAACATTTAGGTCAACGGAACGTGTGTTTGATCATGACCCACGTCTCGTTGAAACATTATTGACGCAATTAATAACAATTTCGTTTAACCTCAACATATGCCGAAATATTTTTATACACTTTTGTACGATAATTGACTGTGACAACAGTGACCCAATATAAGAAAATTCCTGAAACACTTATCGTTGCAAATTAATTGCCTTCCAACCTACACATATACGTACATAGCTATAGAACTTTACGCAATCGAATTTCTTTCCGTTATCGTTAAATCGCGTTCGGGTTCGTGTTCGCGTTCCCGCTCTCGTTCGCGTTCGCGTTCGCTTTCACTTTCGCGTTTGCGTTCACGTTCGCGTTCGCGTTCGCGTTTGGGTTCGTGTTCGTTCGTGTTGCGTTCGGTTCGTGTTCGTTCGTTTTCGTTCGTTTCGTTCGCTTCGCTGTTCGCTTTCGCGTTGTTCCTTCGTTTCGCTTTCGTTTCGCTTTCGCTTTCGCTTTCGCTTTCGCTTTCGCTTTCGCTTTCGCTTTCGCTTTCGCTTTCGCTTTCGCTTTCGCTTTCGCTTTCTTTCGCTTTCGCTTTCGCTTTCGCTTTCGCTTTCGCTTTGCTTTCGCTTTCGCTTTCGCTTTCGCTTCGCTTTCGCTTTCGCTTTCGCTTTCGCTTTCGCTTTCGCTTTCGCTTTCGCTTTCGCTTTCGCTTTCGCTTTCGCTTTCGCTTTCGCTTTCGCTTTCGCTTTCGCTTTCGCTTTCGATTTCGATTTCGATTTCGATTTCGCTTTCGCTTCGCCTTCGCCTTCTTCGCTTTCGCTTTCGCTTTCGATTTCGCTTTCGCTTTCGCTTTCGCTTTCGCTTTCGCTTTCGCTTTCGCTTTCGCTTTCGCTTTCGCTTTCGCTTTCGCTTTCGCTTTCGCCGATTTCGCTTTCGCTTTTGCTTACGCTTTTCGCTTTCGCGTTCGCGTTCGAGTTTGCGTTCGAGTTCGTGTTCGTGCTTGTGCGCATGCGCGTGCGCGTGTGCGAACGGTCGTGCGTGCGTGCGTGCGTGCGTGGGTATGTGTGTGTTTTTTTGAGTGTGTGTTCCTGCCTAGGCGTGTGTATAGGTGTATGTTGGTAGCCACGATATCTCCAACATGGTAAAGTGCACGTTCTTAAGATTTTGTGCTTAAGCTTGGTTTAAGTTTTCCCGAAGCTGACTATACCTTGGAAGAAATCCAAAAACGTAGAGTCGACATATTAGGCGCAGTATTTTTTATGAAATATTTTTGAAACAGTGGCATAATTAAAAAATATGAATATTTTGACACGATGAGTAATTTGGCGGCCAAAAACGTAATATGTAAGTGCTCTTTCAGATTTTTTCAATATCTAATAACGATTAACTTCATTAATGTGAAACCAAATAAGCTTTAAAATTTAATTATTTGTGATTTTAGCTTATTACCCTAATATCGAGGAGCATTTGAAATTTGTTTTTCAAGTTAGCATCTTTATGTCCATTAACCTGTATCTGACGTGAAAGTTTAACCTTCATTTGACGTAAGTTATTGCTGTGTCTACAGAGTTCCCGATTTTTGTTATGAACATATTACAAAACAGGTTGCGTAATTATCCAGAAAAATTCACTATTTGATTTCCCTTAATTTGTATTTATTGTTGTACACTATATACGTTGTTACATGACATGTAGAACCACAGATGTACACACATTGTACATATATGATAGAACTAACACAAAAAAATCAAAATTGTTCATTTTTAATTTTTCTGATATTTTCTAAAGTCCTGTTTTTCAAACATACATGGTTTTCATTTCCTCTATTTCGAGATCCTTGCCAGGCCCTCTTTATAATGGATATAATGTTTAAGGTAGGTTTAACAGCTTATTCGTATCGCAACTCTTTGCACTTTAGCCTAGTGACATAGACTAATTGAGCCCAATAATTGAGGAAACAGTCTATACAAATTGTATCTTTATTCAGGTTGAACTGTGATTACAGCGTAATTTATGCAAATTAACAAGCTCTATTGTATGTTGCAATATTTATTTACATACCCTAATCCTTATCGCCAATTTAACGTGTATGCAGTTATACGTACCAATTCCAAACCTTTTTTTTGTTTAAAAAACTGAAATACTCTAAGCTACATTTTAAGTTGTAAAACCTAAATAAATAATACGCAAAATTGTTTATAATTATACCTTAAATTTTATATTATATTCTATTACACTAAGTTAAAGCAAATGAAATAAATGCATAAATTCACTTAGTTCACTAATAGTATGTTATGGAATGATATGAGAAAACAAGTATACTTTAGCCCATGTCGTCTCATTAATGCAAATCCCTTGGCTAATTAATCGTTTCTACAAAAGAGCTAATCATTGTTTGTATTTCACCAAAGCTTCTTAAATTTATACTTATTCTTAGCTTACATGCAAACCATTTACATTGTATATTCTTGTGGGGTTAACATTGGTACACAACGATTGAGAATATGCCAAAAACCGCAGAATTGGTAGTTTGATAAACATGGTTAAAGATAAAGGTTAGGCGACTCGACGCGCATGAATGACGTCTTCGTTGAGTCCGCTCACCTGGGTAATGCAGTGCTACGGCGCTGCTCGAAAGCGCTGCTACGGAACCTAAAAAACAGAACTCCATCTGAAAATGTCACTTCTTCTGATGAAGGCGTATTCGTGATTAGAGCCAAAAAAAAAAGGAAAAGGAAAATGATGAATTTCCAACATAAATAATAAAAGAGAAAAAATTAGCGAATTAAACCATTTAGTTCCGGATTTGAAGAAAGAAGGAAATCTTTCAAACATTTCCGATTGTCGGAAGAAAAGTTTTATGACCTTTTAGAGCTTTTGACAAGGTCGCGAAAGAAGGTTTGCTGTTTGTTCCCAGGTATCTACCATTATTATAACATTTTGTTTTATATTCATGTTAAATATAAGGAGTTACGTTTGTAATTGTGTTTGAAGAATAAGAATTTTTTCAAGCTAAATTTGTCAAATTTATTTGATTTTCATGTGGTAAACGTAGGCATTTGCTTCTCAATGGTGATATGGGTGTGTATGTAACTGGGAATGCGTTGTAGAAACTTGGTAAAATTGTGAAGAGTGTGGATAATGTAGTCCTGATGAATGATTATTAGAATTATTGTATCGAGTGGCTTGTGAATTGTATGGATCATGAAATGCTGTTGGAGTTGGGTGATGATTGGTTAATAATTGATATGCAATAGAAGATGCAATTTCGTACTCGGTGTTGAGTATAATTGGCAAAGTTTGAGATTTGGCTCATTTTTGTCCGTCGTTTTTATTTTTTGTTTCTTTAAAGATAAATCCTCTTGCAAAACGCTTGCTCATTCGTTTCTGTCCCGAATGGTTGTTATTTACCGGCGATTCTACAACCGTATAACTCTTCTGAAATGCAGATTCTACTTGTTACTATTCTGGGTGGTCCAAATTGGACGCTTTCTTATGGAAACGTCCTTTATTTTAAGAAAAAGAAGAACTGGATCAAGGTGCGTAGAGCTCAAACTTAATGAGAAAATCACTGGCGCATACAGAATTAAGCTATCTCTAATTTGATCGCTAGGAGGCCTTCTTCGAATTTTGTCAGTTCCTTTAACGCCCGATAACTTTCTTGTCATTGAAGATAATTTATTTGGGCATAACCTTTCTTAGACCACTTTTTTACGAAGAATCGATTGCGATAGACAGTTTTTTATATATGATGATTGATTTTTTTTCTACACAACTCTAAACCACGTTTTTTCATACCTGTGTATTTTGGCGTTTTCGAAACGATCGTAAAATTTCTCAAATGTTGATGTACTTGTTATAATTATGTTAAATATTATTTGCAATATTGCATTTTTGCATTCAAGTATTTTGCTTGCAGACATCTAAGTTTCCATGGCTAACAAAAAAGACGGCTGAATGATTTAAAACGAAAAATTCCTAGTTATCTGGAAATCTCTATTAGCTCCATATTTATATATACTCAGATAAATAGTAACAGTAAAACGAATGTAAAAAAAAACAATTTTGATAGTTAATGTTAAAATTGTTACTATTTCGCTCCAAAACAAATTATACACATTTTCCTTATCCCATTTGCAGCATTTATTAATTCCAAAGATGGGATTTAAATATGGAGATCGAGCGGGCCTAGCTGCCTCTTTAGATAATTGTTGATGATTCCCGCACAATGCGGTGGTGCCCCGTCATATGGGAAGAATAGTATGTCTTCGGTAAACGGTTCAACTTGGTCATGTAAAATTTCTAAATATCGCTGAAAATTTATCGCTGCGTCATGTATATATGGTCCAATAAATTGTCCTAGGTAAATACCTACCCACACATTAAAACTAAGTCTCCCGTAATTCCTTTTCTCCATAATACATGGGGATTTTCATGAAGCATATTCGTTATATCTATTGAATATTCCCGCACTACTCATGGAGGCCTCGTCCTTACAAATACAATTTAAGGCAAAATTTTGATCCTCTTACGCTTTTTCAATGAACCATCCACAAAGCGCGTTCGTCGTATAAAATCTCCAAGAAGAAGGTGGTGAATTTTTCTGATTCTATAGCGTATTATTGTACTATTTTTAAATACGTATAATATTAGATCTGGGTATACCCGTTTCTAACTTTCTTGTTGCCGTTTTACCATTGTGATTTATAGTGCCTAGTACTGTAATTTCTTTCAGTTCATTTTCATCTTGAGCTTTCTAATTAATATCGTAATTTGGTGCGGATTTAGTGAAAGTACCTTAGTTTCTTAGATTTTGTCGCAGCGTACCGAATATATCACTGAACGGCTGCCGTCGTTTATTTTACGGTGACTATTTACCTGAGTATATTTGGATCGGTATTAATTAGTTACTTTTGCTTAAGAAACAAAGAAGCGAAGGAGGCAGTGAGAATAAGTAAAGAGGAAGTGATGGCTGTAGAAGGAGAGAAAATGCAGAATGATTTTGAGGAAACAAAAACTCTTCTGGAAATGGGTCAAAATACAAAACGTGGCCCAAAACAGAACGCTGCAGGAGTGATGAATGATAGAAACGAAATAGTATGGGACGATTGTGAAGTGAGGAAATGCTGGCAAGAATATTTCGGAACACCTGTACAGTAGTGAGGAAAGTAAGACTGAAGGTTAAATAAGGAGAATATAGAAGAAATGATGAATGAAACTGAGAAGGATATTGGAATAAATGAGGTAGAGAAAACGGTAGGAAGGTTGAAAACGGCAAGGGAGCAGGCGTAGATGAAATCACTGGTGAAATGCTCAAGTATGGTGGTGCAAAGCTTATACGAAGATTGCGTGAATTATTCAATGTATGCCTTATGTGTGGAAAAGTGCCGAGTGATTGGAAGAGCGCGATCATTGTACCATTGTATAAAGGTAAGGGGAACAAAAGTGATTGTAAGAACTACAGAGGAATAAGCTTGCTCAGCGTACCTGGTAAAGTTTTTGGAAGAATACTGATTGATAGAGTACGAGAAACTACACAATCTAAGATGTGGGATGTGCAAGGTGGCTTCATGCCAGGAGAGGATGTGTCGATCAGATGGTTGGTCTCCAGCAGGTGATCGAAAAGTGTTTAAAGGTAAAAAGGAAGTTGTACTGTGCGTTTGTAGATCTGGAGAAAACATATGACAGAGTTAATAGAGAAGAGTGGGAAATATTAAATGAATATGGCGTAAATAAAGGTCTAATAAACGGAATAAGGGTAGTATACAACGGTAGTCGGGCATGTGTTAGGGTGAGAGGAGGTGTGAGTGAATACTTTAATATTGAGCAAGGAGTGCGACAAGGATGTGTGATGTCACCGTGGTTGTTCAATATATACATGGATAAATGTCTTAGACAAGCATGTAACGATACAAATGGTGTAATGGTTGGTGACGTAAATGTACGACTCCTGGTATATGCAGATGACACAGTCTTATTAAGTGACAGTGCGGATGAGCTGCAAACCGCTCTGAGGAAGTTTGATACAGTCTGTGTGAGCATGGACCTAAAGGTAAACGTGAACAAAACTAAGATTGTGGTGTTCAATCGGGAAGGTGGAAAGGAGAGTAGAGTATTTACTCTGCAAGATGAAATAGTGGAGCAAGTGGACGAGCTGGTATATCTCGGTAGAATGTTTACTGCAGATGGTACAATTGAGAGCGAGATTGGACGAAGGGTCAATGCTGGAAGGAAAGTGATTGGAAGTATGTGGACGATAATGAGAAATGATAGCATGAGTCTAGCTGCGAAACGAGCAATCTATAATGGCGTATTCGTCCCGTCAGTACTGTATGGAAGTGAGACATGGGTATGTCAAAAAAAGCACGAAAGAAAAATAAATGCCGTGGGTATGAGATTTCTGAGAAGCGCATGTGGTAAAACGAGACGAGACAAGATAAAAATGAATGCATAATGAAGGAGTGTGGTGAGGAAAAGACTATGATGGATAGATATAAAAGTTGTACATTACGTTGGTTTGGTCACATTGAGAGAATGAACAACGCAAGATTAACGAAACAAATATATGTGGGTGAGGTTAGGGAAAGGCCGGGTCTGGTAGGCCGCGTAAAACTTGGCTGAATGTAGTAGAATCTATGATAAAGGAAAGAAAGATAAGGAGTTTTAAAACAAAAGGGCATGTCAGAGACTATGTATGAATCTTGCGGAAGCTAGGGAGGTATGCGGAGATAGGAAAGCACGGAGAAAGATTGTGAATGAAAAATAAATAAGAGGCAGGGATTGTTTTGCCTACCCGCAAGGGAATGACGTGAAGGTTAAGTAAGTAAGTAAGTAAGTACTTTTGCTACACCATTTATAATCCGTCTTTATTTTATTCACATAAGTTTTATATCACATTCGTTCCTCTTTGTTTGTTATTTCAAACTTAAAATATTTGGAGCTAATAAGAATTTTTAGATAACTATGAAATAGTCGTTTTAAGTCACGCTGCCGTCCTTTGTTAGTCTAGATGTCTGCAACCAAAGTATTTTAATGTATAAACTGTAATGTTGCAAATAATATTTAACGTAAATGTAGCAGGTGATACATCCAAATTTAGGAAATTTTACGCTCTTTTCAAAAATCCCAAAATGTACAGGGTGGTCCGTATGACAAAATGTAGTTTAGGGTCGTATAAAAACTGTTTATCGCAATAGATTCTACATAAAAAAGCTCTAAGAAAAATTTTGCCAAAATCAATTTTCTTTAATAATAGGAAAGTTATGGGGCATTCAAGAAATCGACTGAATTCGAGAAATGCCCCTAGCGGCCAAACGATTAGAGATAGCTCCATTTCTTTCTATTTCTTAGAATAAAGGGTGATTTCTTGACTATTCTTTTGATGTGTACGTGTTTATCCAGAAAAGACATTTAATTTTTAAATTTTCAATCCCACAGTTTCTTCGCTGCTTGGCCAGTTTTTCTCCTTCGGGCTTAAAATATTATTTACATTCGAAACAGTAATTTCTATACAAAAAAGTACCTAGTACGTCAAATTACGCCAAGTTTCTATGGTCATGATTTACGCCAAATTGTATATCTTACAGGTTTTTAGCAACCGGGGATTTATTTGGAACAATCACTTTTTGCTACCATTTGGGAGAATCGACTACAAGAAAACTTGTTTTCGAGACTTGCAAAGCAATCTGGGAGGTTTTGCATGCTTGTAATGCCTGAAGAACTTGCGACGCAAAAGGAAGGATAATTTCGCTGCATATAAATTTTTTAGACTGATTTGGTGCATGAATGGAAAAAATGTGATTTTATTAAAGCAAAAACATCGCGGTACTCTATATTTTAATGATATAAATAATCGACAACATCGTCCTTCTTGCTATTATTGAAGGAAATTACAAATTCACTATACTTTACGAAGCATTTCAAGGAAAGAACAGCGATGGGGGAATATTTATGCAGTCGGTGTTTAGACAAAGATTCCTGAAAGGAGAAAACTTCCAGTTGAAAAGCCGGGCACAACACTATTAATACCTCACGCGATTATAGCATATGAAGCTTTCTCGTTGCATATAGATCATATACTAGTGGGCAGTTTCTAACACTGAAGACAAGAAGATTTTTAATAACTGGTTTAGTCGGGCAATAAATATTTCTGAGGGTGCCTTTGGAATTTTGACAAGAAAATTAAGAATATATCGACGATGATTAGAAATGGCACCTCAACATCTTAATATAGTCATGTTAGTTACTTATTGTCTACACATTTTTTAAAGAACGATTGTGCTTGCAAAAGCTTGTGAAAATTGAAAATATATTACATAACAACGGGATGTTAACATATTTGGAGGTATTGGTCGATCATCTTCGAATGCAAAATCCATAAAAGGAAATTTAAAGATTCCTTTAATCCTGAAGACGATTCAGTTCCGTGGAAATTGTCACAAGGAAGAATGGAACAAAAATGCAGCAAACCATGCTTTTGTACTTATGTTAATATGTACACGTACATGTTTGAGAACAGTTCGTTGACAAAACAGATGAATCCAGATTTTATACTCAGTTGACACCTAAAGATAAGAATCTGTTTTGTCAGCAAACTATGCTCTACAAATTTGTAATATAAGTAGAATGATTTTGCGTCGCGTCGCATCGCCTAAGTGTACGGGCACCTTGAGGTTAATTAAATTAATGCGCAGTTTGATTCTCTGTTTTGAAGATCAAGTGACCAAAGGGATCTATCTATCTGTTAATGAGTTCAAATTACAAGGCTAATTACTTGAACCATAAGCATTCAATACGGACTAATTGTTCGGTATCTTTACATTGATTTTGTGATAGTGCATGCCTTGAATAAATTCCTTGGTGAATTTTTAGCCCGGCGTCTTGAGTTCTGCGCCATTGAATACTACACTTTTGGTAGGATTATGTTAATCGTTTCAACATTTTGCCCCAGATCCTTGAATTAATTTTTTTGCAGAATTCAGCGTGTTTAAATTGGTCTTTCATTTTGAAATAGAATCCTTTTGATCGGATCTTCCTTGGTATTCAAGAGAATCTATAATGAATTGAAAAAACCGTTTTTCATCTTAGGCCGTATTCGGATTATTTAAAATTTGTCAATGATTGAATTATTTCATTTCAGCTGAGCAAACCTATCTTCGCCATTGCCTATTGTTATTTCATGTTTAAGAATGGACGAATGAAATACCTTTTTGGAAAATTCCTTTCACAATATCATCCTATTGGGTAATATAAAAGCTAATTAAGAAAACTACAGATGTATCATAGGTAAAGCTGATTACAATAGCATATCGAAGTAAATGTAAAATAAATTAAAACTAAGCCCGCAGTGTCTAAACAAACTAAACAACACACGAACATATCTAAATAATCTAAACAAACAAAACCAACAAACTAATTACACAATAAGCTTATGGACATCGTCGTACATGTGTTCCTTCATTTATAATAAGTTAAACGTTGTTGTAATGTCCACTAATTGACCTTTATTAACACATAATTCCTCAAAATTTTACTAAAAATGAAAATGGTGGTAAATTTGTAGAAAGGGTTAGTAAGAGCTGAGGATATATTTGATCTCATCGTACGTAGAAACAGATACCTTGTATGTTACTTTGTTACTTGACCCCTAATTTTTAGAATATTGCCCTGTTGGTGTAATGTGTACGTATTTGTCTGTATGTTGACTTGCATACTTTGTTTCTTTCGTTGGTCTGTGTGCGTTGTTTTGTTTTACGTGTTTGCACCTTTTATGTGCTCGTAGATTAACTTGCTTGTGTGCTTCATACTTTGGCTGGTTTGTCTTTGTGTATTTACGTATTTGTAGACTTGTACGTGTTGTTTTGTTAGATTGATTGTTTGTTAGTTTGTCAACTTTGAGTAACTCTATTTACTTTGTTAGTTTGCAATTTTAGTTCTTTCATTTTGTATACGGGTGTTTTGATATTTGATTGTTAGAACATTGTCGTATTTTTTGCATGTATGTTTATTGAAGTGTATTTCTTAAATACTCATACTCTAACCAATATAACCTTTACTATTAATATTTTTGCTTCAAATTAAGGATACCAGTGTCTAGAGTGATATTATCATCATCAGGCTATTGAAAGTAAGTAATGCTTAAACGAACCAAACTTATAATTTAAAGTACCTATAGTCCAGAATAATGGAAATGCTAAAATCATAAATACTAGCAAAAGTAAAATTTTGTCACGTGTGAGAAAATTTGTCCATATTTTTGTATATTGGATATTTAGAATGGTATATGTAGAATTTTAAATTAAAATGTCTTACAGAATTTTTATTTTAAAGTTTGTTATCTATTTCGATAAAAGCAATTGAATTTCATTATGGTTGAAGAGAGTTTTTACGAAACATGTACCTGTTTAAATTTATTTGTGTCATCGTGGTTGATAACAAGAGATTCAGTCGCGTTCTTATAGATATGCATTTTTCGAGTTTACCAGTTCATTTATGTACTGAGTTGTGATAAAAGATTTATTCCAGCAACAGAGTTTCTAAAAACAGGATGTGTGCATCTCAATCCTAGATATCAAGTCTGTTTTTCCTGGAAATGCGCATTATGCAGTTTTAGTATGAATAATTTTTAATGTGACGTTTAAAAGATCTTGTAGGTAAAGAAGTTTTGTTCTTCGATTAGTTGCTTAAAGTTACGCTGTAAAGAAGAGAGGACGAGCGCTGAGCTGTTGTAAGCTTGGACGTACAGAATTTACCTAGTTCTACCTGGGTTACTTAAAGCTATCGTGAGGTAATCTTCCCGTTCACCTTGTGTGGGTTTTAAAAAGGATGCAATCATCCGAGGACCTTCTTTGTGTCGTTGGTCATGAGTGACATTTTCGTGTCCATTAAAGAGGATTAGTGTTTATTTTAGTGCTTCACTAATGTATTGAGTAAGATTACGCTTCAGCGGATTGTGATAACGCAGAGTTTGTTACATTTATTTGTGCATCGATAAACTGCATCCGTGACCACAGCTGTTGAAACAGATAGAGATGCTATAAATGTAATAATAATAAATTTTGTGTATATAAAAGCCAACGAACGTTTTGTAAATAAATAAATGTTTAATTATAAATTATTATTAATTCTATTTAATACATAAATAAAAGTTTACCTCGAGTAGTATTTGAAGCTACGACCTGTACATTGCTTATAATAATTTAATGTTTGTTTATATTAAGCCTGGCGAAACGGTTATAAAATCGCCTGTCTAGGATTAAATATTTCGCCACTAAATTCGTGTAAATATAATTTCAAGTAGTTAGTTGCAAGAATTGCCGTTACCGCTGTGAGATGGAAAGAAAGAAGATACATTGACCAATTTTGTGCGAACTAAGGTAATTACTTTTCTGTATTTACTTTTTGTAAATTTTGTATTTAGCTAGAGGGTGAATATGATTTCCTTTGCGTATAGTATTGTATAGAATCCCTTTGGGCAGTTAAGATAATTTTACCAAAGTGTATTCAAACGTTCATCGTAATATTACATATTGAGTATTATTTTTAATTTTATTACTGTATACTACAATTCACATCACGAAAATTTCTCAAATTGATGTTTTATGGCTTTCCGAATTAATTGTTAGAATTTTACGTACTAATAGACCAGCATGTCAGTCACTAAATTTATTTATTCTAATTTTATTTTCGTTAAATCTTATTAGTGAAATTTTTACCTTAAAATAAAATACATGAAAGCTTTCATCACAATCATAAAAACAAATAAACGAACGTTGCCGATGTAAGGTTATGAAATAAAATTCCTAAAAAATAATAAACAGCTCAGTTGTATAAACATAATCAAAATATCTTATCTTTAGAGTTAAGTAAACATAACGCTGTGAGAAAGGACAGAAATCACACAAAATCTTGCACTCAATAACGAAATAATACTCTCGAGATCATTAAAACTATTTATATATTACGGTCGAAAGAATAAACAATCAGGGTATCGGTACAGTTATCATCAAATCGCTAACAAATAAATTTACTTCCGAAAGAGGTAAAGTGCAACCGTTCTTACGTAAAATTCTAAATACTAATTCGGGATGACGTTTCAAGGTTCAAAATTCAATACCATCCATAATTTAATTAACACCTTGAAGGTATAATAATGACGTAGAAAACAAATTTCGGCAATGTGAATTTTGGTATAGGTAATAAGAATTAGAAAAGTAACACACCTTATGTCATATTACGATAAATGGTTGAATACACTTCGGCAAAATTATCCTAATCGCCTAAAGGGCTTCTATACAATGCTATACACAAAAGAAAGGGTATTCTCCGCCTAAATAAATACAAAACAACTTCATGAAGAAGACAAAAAATAATTACCTGAATTTGCTCAAGATTGATGAATTTAATTCTTTTCTCCCAGCTCAGGCAATTCTCGTAGAATTTACCATTTGTAATTGATCCACGGATACAAATTACTCTTCAATCTCCTTCTCGGGCACAGTCTTGCAATTCGGCAACTTTTTGACGTCAAGGTCAACTATCCGACTATTTACTAATTATAAAGCCAAGACCAGGTGATTTAATAAATGCTCACCTGCCTTAATAACCACAAAGATTTATTTAATTACAAAACATTTTTGTCTTTTATATATACAAAATTTATTATGGCGACATTTATTTACAGTAACCTTTTACCCGTCTGAACTGCCGTGGACGCGGATGTACTTTGTCGATATAATATAATATAAATATACCAAACTCTACGATATACCAAACCGCAAAACACGATTTTACTCCAAAAATGGGGAAAGCACTGAAATAAACACTAACTTTCTTCACTGAACACAAAATGTCAGTTCTGACCAACGAATAACAACACGAAAAAATCCCGGGATGATTCAGTCCTCTTTAAAACCACACAAGGTGGACAGGAAAATTTCACGATAACTTCAGGTAACCAGGGTAGAACATAGGTAAATCCTATGCGCAAGCTTACATCACCGATCAGCGTTCAACGTTTTTCCTTAGCCTAACCTTAATTCACTAAAAGAAAAACAAAACGTCTTACCCATCTAAAGCTTTTGTATAGTCACACAAAAATCTTCCACACTCAAACTGCATAATGGACATTTCCATGAAAAACAGACTTGATACGTTAAATCGAGATATACACATCCTCTTTGTCAATAGGTAACCCTGTTTATCAAGTAAATTTTATACTTTCCCAAATAACAACAGAATTCATAAATGAACAGCTAAACTTGAAAAAATGTATAACAATTTAACCTTCATTTTAAATTTGCTCTATAGCAACTTTCTCAATTTGCCTATGCCCTTTAATTTCATGTTTAAATACGTTGCAAGTTTTATATTTCAATGATCCTTTAGTTGCTTGTTAATCTGCGCCTGGGTATGAATTAGCGTCTAAGTGTACGTACGCAGCTGCGTATGCAACTAAGCACGTGCCCGTATCCGGATCCATGTCAGTGCATGTTACTGTGCCTGCGCCTGTGCATGTGCCGGTACCTGTGCCTGTGTCTGTATCTGTGCCTGTGTCTGTGCCTGTGCCTGTGCTGCCCATGCCGTGCCTGTGCCTGTGCTGCTGTGCCTGTGCCTGTGCCTGTGCCTGTGCCTGTTGTCTGTGCCTGTGCCTGTTCCTGTGCCTGTGTCTGTGCCTGTGTCTTGTGCCTGTGCCTGTGCATGTGTCTGTGTCTATGTCTGTGTCTGTGTATTTGCGTGTGCCTGTGCCTGTGCCTGTGTCTGTACCTGTACCTGTGTCTGTGGCTGTGTCTGTGCCTGTGCCTGTGCCTATGCCTGTGCCTGTGCCTGTGACTGTGCCAGTGCCTGTACCTGTGCCTGTACATGTACCCGTGCTTGTGCCTGTGCCTGTGCCTATATCTGTGTCTGTGCCCATTCCTGTGGCTGTACATGCACTTGTGCCTGTGCCTTTCTGTACTGTACCTATGCCTGCTCTGGTACCGGTCTTAGTGCTCCTGCCGTGCCAGTTTTCGCGCCTGCATCGATGCACGTATTCGTGTCAATGCCCAGGCCGTACGCATTCATGCCGTTAGGGTCAGTATCCGTATTCCTGTCCGATTCTGTCCGCGACGATGTCTGCGTCTATGCGTATATTTCTTGTGTTTGAATTTCTTTGTTTAGTTATTTTGTTTTAGTTGTAGTTTATCTTTGCTTTACCCTTTTAGAATTACTGAAAGGCCTTCATTTTTAGATACAGGGTGTTAAACATTTATTTTCATTTTGCTTTTCCTAAATAATTTTAAATTGTCTCAATATTTCAACAAAAATTGGTACTGGGAGTTTATTAACATGAGAATGTCAAATTTGAGGTTAGTTTTGCTCTTAGTTGTAGGAGCGCTACTGTTAGATACTTTTCTCTTTTACAGAGTCACCACTTTTTGTGCATGCTTGTATCTTATTTTCTAGTAGAAAATCGATTTCTACCATTTTGCGTAACAAAGGTATTCTTGTTGAAAGTCGCTGCGATCAACTGTTTTCGAGGTATTTTGATTTAAAGAAATCAATGCATCCAATCTCCTTGTCATTAATTCTCACAGTCTTTGAAAAGAAAAGTATCAATTAGGCTAGAAAGTTTACGCTGCAATGCATACCAAACACCTATCCAAAATGAACAAGAATTGAGACATCGAATAATTCTCTCTTGTAGAACGATTCAAAATAATTCAGGAATTTTCTAAAGAGTGCGCGAATTAATGAGACTAAGATTGTATGCGTACATACACGCAAGAGTAGGACATTTCCAACATTTATTGTGATTTTGCTTTAGTTTTTTATCTTACGTTCCGTTGTTTATTGTTTTTTATAAATTTGCGTTTAAAACGTTTTCATGTTGGTTAAAAAAAAATTTCAAAATTATCTCAAAAATGAAGGCCTTGTAGACCCATGCTTATATAATCTTTTTCCTTAAAATAACTGAGGAATCCTCCTGTAAAATATCGGACACTTATTAAATAATATGTTATATATATATATATATATATATATATATATATATATATATATATATATATATATATATATATATATATACATCATTCTATCATTTTGCGTCCATCTATTTGGCATTTACCATCAATCTGGCTACACTTTGCAAAGTGGCGTCTGTATATGGACGCCAGATTACAATCTTAATAATTTTCTTGGTATGAGTGTTAGAGAAGCACCGTTGATAAAAGACAATTCTGATAGAATCCTGTAATACTCATTCTCAGTATGGGCCCATTCCATACTCCTACGTTGAGATTTTTAAAACTTGTCGACGCCAAAATCGTGTAATTCGTAAAATTGTATACAAACTTAGTTCAGCACTTTGCCGTCACGGCGCTATTTCTAAATATACTTTTATTGTATTTATTCTGTACATTTACAATCTTTCAGGCGTCTTTAAATGGCAACACTGTGAAACCAATTCTAATATTCTTTCTTATTTAATTTGAAGTAATTTCATATTTACGGTCTACAGCCTTCTGGCGTCATTCTACCTAGATATACAATTGATGTTACTTAACATCATTATGAACTCACACATGCATTATTTTGTAAATCATTCTGAAGTCATATATTAACATATATACATACTGTTTATTCTAAGCAAGATTAGCTACCTCATGCACCTCAAATACACCATTCTATGTACACACCAGAAAATAATAAAATTTACAGATAAATGTAAAAATTAAAATGCAAATTGGTTAATATGTTTTACAGTTTTGTCATAGGTAGATAACTACGACGGTTTTTGTATTAGTAATTTTGCTTGGGGCACCCAGTTGATTCGAACGTTACCAGATGATATAATCCAATGGAAAATTTACTTATTATTAACAGTTGAGATGACATTATTACCCTTATTTTAAAAGGGTGACTTTTTAAATCGCATTTCGGATTCGCTTCTATATTTGTGTGTACAAATATAAAAATCCGTTTAAAATTAATTAAATAACTTTGTACACCAAATTCATAGTTTTAATCGACACTTCATAGATTTAATTTTGAATTAGTATTTGTTTCAATTCTTAGAGTAGATAGTTTAACCGAAAGTTTTACCGCGAAGTATATTCATCCTTGGATTTTGCTTAGTAAACCTCTAACGAACTGCAGAATGTAGATTAAGAAACAAGTGTCTTAATTTTGAATTACGTAGTAACTTGTTACGATGAGACCGTTTATTCAAACGATCTACACACTCACCTTCAAATTTAGAGTGTACTGAGTGAAATCAACGCCGCGTCGCAGTGTTCCAGTCTGGTATTTAGATAATTGTTAACAAAATTTAAATTTTTAGTGCCACCATTTGTCCGCGATCTTTTTCGTCGCCATTTTTCGCTGGCGATATTTTGAGGCGCGCTCAAATGTGCGCGACAATTTTCGCGTGACCAATTGTCGGCGATCTTTTTAGCGACACCTTAACAAACATTCACGCCTAAAACAGGTTCTAACCAGGGACTTTCTTTGGATTGAATGGTGATGAAGATATTATAATTTTAAATAACTAAAAAGTGGAGAAAATAAATTCATCAAATTGTTTGTCTGATAATTAAAGTGGTTGAAATAGGCTGATTGTACCAAACTCAAAATTCTAGTACGCACCCATTATTCACTGCTTTCCTGTACTTTACCCTTACTTGATAAATGTATCTCTTCTACATTGGGAGCTATTTAAATAACATAAGTATTGTATTGATTTTATTTGAACATATATGAATAGACCTTGACGCTCATATGCTGTAATAATAACAATATGTATATCTTTAACTAAGACGTCAAAATGATCGGCTAGTTCTTTGGTGATAGAACATATATTTTTCGAATTAGATGAAAGCAGACCTAAAACTGATTGCACATAAACTATTAATTGCAATATGTAGACGCCAATATGTTTGCAACAAGAACATTGTGTATATTTTAAACTAAGACGCCAAAATGAAACATTCATAAAATTTTTGGATAATATGAAAGCAGACGTCAAACTGGTTGCTCACAAACTATTAATATAAAATATATTGACGCCTAAATGTTTGCAACAACAACATTATGTATATTCTAATGAGATGCCAAAATGATTGCTTTGTTACATTAAGAGGGCATGCAACGCAGCAAGACGCCGTAATGATTTTAGTGCAGTACTTTAATGTACGGGTTCCAGAATGATTGTCAAACGTACAAAATTATGTATATAGTAAAAAAAGCTAGAAACATATGGAATAGACTATAGAACTTAGAAAAAATGCTGACCTATATACTTCAATAAAATATCAGAGAATACGTCTTGTTCTAGGTGACGCCAAATTAAGGAATTACGTACGGACGCAATAATGATTGCATGATGTATATATATATATATATATATATATATATATATATATATATATATATATATATATATATATATTATATATATATATATATATATATATATATATATATATATATATATATATATATATATATATCTATATATATATATATATATATATATATTTATATATATATATATATATATATATATATATATATATATATATATATGCTCAATGGTCTCATATAATTAGAGCTAAAGATTTTCGACTCTTTTTGTAACCCATGCGACCAGGTAATAATACTAAATTAAACATTTATTGGATTGTAGCAGTGCTCTGGATGTTTTTCGGTTTTATCCAAAACTGTAAATTTAACGTACTAATTGTAATTCAATTTTGATCAGTTAGCATTCTAAATGAATGTTTTGTAGTGACCCTTTATTTTATTTGTGTATATCTGTTAATATGAATTTTATCCTTAAATATTGTCACGTTTGTCTCTGCCTTCTCTTGTTTCCAAAGCATTATAATTATAGAACAAACTGTGACCATTTTAATACTTTTTGTTCTGCCAGCCGTCCACGAAATTAAGCACTTTCCACCTAGTGTTCACTTTGGTGATCATCAGTATAAGTAGTATGTTTTTAAATGATTTTGTACGTATTGTGTTCCGTCAATATGACCCAATCGCGTTCTTCTAATGTACAAATTCGTTAATTTATTTTCATTTCCACTGCAAGACATTTATTTCATTCCTCTAATAACGGTGTACCTAGATTGATATTAGAAAATTATAATTAGATTTATTTTTAAATGCATTTGTTAAACTCACTGTGTTTGGGTCTATATGACTCGGTGATTTGTTGGTTCAAATTAAAGAACGAGAAGCATTATTATCATAGACGAATGTATTTTATTAGTTTTGTTTCATTTTCATAAATATAAATAATTTCATAATATTGCCACATTATTGCGCATATTGCATACGTTATTGCATACCGGTAAACCAGTTTATTCCTGTTGAGACTTGTATGTGGCTCCACGTATAAATGCAGCCAGTAAGCATCTGTGTGTTAGTTTCGTAGTAAATATCAAACTTGATGCTATATGCTATACTTTAATAAGAAATGCCTTACAATTGAAATTTATTATTGAAAATGTGTAGTGACAGAATGCTTACGGATGGTGAACTTGAGAAACTTTTGTGTGTTTCTGCTAGTGATTCTAATGCTTCTGAAGAATAAGACCATTTGCCGAAACCGAGATATATAATAGCGAATCGGATGATGAAGTGGAAGCAACGATTTCAGTTCAAGCTGGTACAGATAATCATGTAACTTCAAAAGATGGCAATATAGTATGGAATGAAAAGACACATCGATCGGGAATGTTATCAACAGCAAATATTAGCTCGTTGATTCCTGGGACAACAAGGTATGCTACGTTACCAATAATTGATATAAAAATTCGCGTACATCCTATATTTCACACCCAAAATTGGAAACCTAATTTTGAAAATGTCAAATTTAGAAGGCAAAGACTTTGTGGCGACACGTTTCAAGAACTAACATTAGTTGAATTAGAAGCATATTTTGGCCTACTATTTCGAACTGGAGTGTATAAATCTCATGGAGAGGCAACAGCCAGCCTGTGGGATGGAAATATAGGTCGTCCAATATTCAGACAACGATGTGGCTACAACGATTTTATGTAATTGCACGAATAATTCGTTTTGACGATAAAAAACTCAACCACAACGACGCCAAACTAATAAATTAGCTCCCATACGGGATTTGTGGGATGAATGGGTTGCAATTATACGTAAGCTCCATAATGTTCACGAAAATGTAACAGTAGATGCGCAACTGCTACGTTTCAGAGGCCGCTGTCCTTTTAAACTGTACATCGTGAATAAACCTGCTAAATACGGAGTCAAGATTTGGACTTTATGCGATTCTGTAACTGATTATGCATATAACATGCAAGTTTACCTCAGAGAGAAGGTGAACCTCCGATGCTATTGAAAAGAAAAATACCCATGCTTGGCACTATGCGCAAAAATAAGCCTGAATTGCCAACCGCGTTGGTTTGCAACACGAAAGATGTTCTTTCTTCAAAATATTACTTTACCAAGGATAGTTTCCTATATTCGAAACGGAATAAAAGTTACACTCATGAGCACCATGCACCAAGATTACGGGTGTAACTAAGATCATAAAAAGCCGTTTAGATTACAACAAAACTAAAGGTGCTGTAGATACGTTAGACAAGTTAATAAACATACTCATGCTGACGGAAAACTAAAAGATTGCCAATTAATGTCTTTTACAGTATCATAGACGTTTTAGCTTACAACGCTTATGTTCTGTGGTGCGAAGCAATTCCAACCTGGAATGTTGGAAAACTACAAAACGGCGACTATTTCTTGAAGACCTGTAATTGCTTGATCAATCGATGATTGCAAAAAGAAAACGTCTCCCTCGAATTATTCCTGCAGCTGAAACGGTTATAAAGTCACGTTCTTCAACCAGTAATGCTGAAGTAAGGAACAGTCAACCACAACCAAGCCTAAAAGATGTAATTTTGTTTCTTCAAAAGATAATAAAACTAATATGGTATGGTGTAATTGCTCAAAATACCTATGTAAAGCTCATGTATATTACTACTGTCAAGTCTAACAAATAAATGTATATACCTAACTACTACGTTTTTCAGATGTTCTTTACCTAAAATTTAGAATAATATGTAATAAAAATAAAATAACGTAATAAATGTAATAAATAATAAATACTACATCTTATTTCTTACTATTATATCAATTTAACGACAATAAAACGACATAATAGGAATGGGTCGTAATGACCCGTATACATAAGTAAAACCAAAATGTTAACACAATAGGAGGTTAAGTATGGCATTGGTAAGAATTTTATTTAATTTTGATAATTTAAATTTGGAATTTCGTATTCAAGAATGAATTACAGGAAAAAGGTGCTTTTTCAAATACCAAAATAAATTTGTTATACAAACAGGTTATTAGTTGATAAATAATAGAATATGGAAGAAAAGCGTAGTTCTTTTACAAATGATGTAGGGTCCATCTCATTAATAACTTCGACCTTAAAATTTAAACCAAAGTGCTCGATATATCTCAAGAGTGTTAATCAAGGTGGTCGACATGATGTTGACACTAGTTTAAAGATATTGCCAAAAGGGTCTTGCTAAATGAATTTCGAGGTGATGGGTTAATTTCATGATATAGAATTATGTCTGCACCTATCAAAATTAAAGATATTGATTAAATATGTTGCAATTTTATTCAAAATATTCTTATTTTGGGATGCCGTGTCAGGGTATTTTGAACACCCTGTATACGTAGTGGGTAATTTTGTTTGTAATTCTATTCACTTAGTTAGATTCCGTATGTATATTTTTTGTTTGTTTGAGCTTATGTAGATAATAAATTTGTTTAACGTGTGTAGCGACCTTTAGGAAAGGTGTATGGCGAGCTTTAGTTTGTTTTGTTTGTGAATTATTATTCCGTAATTTAGGTTGTTTTCCTTATTATTCCCCGTTTATTGAATGTTGAGTAGCGTATTATTGTAAATAGTTGTATATAAGTGTAATTAACGTTTATTTCGTTTGATTTCCTTAAAAATTATAGAAAGAGTGTAGATTTATGTGTGTATGATGTCATGTTGGCGACATAAGACGAGTAAAGATAGTGGTTCAGTTATTATTGAGTATGTTGGTTTTAAGTCATAGAGGTTGAATGTGGGACTAATTGTTTGTACTTGAATGAAAATATAGAGATGTTTTGCACGGTGATTTTGCTGACGTTTAAAATTTTGAAAATTCTCGAGTCCTTACGGACGAAAACGAAATTTTGTGTTGGGGTAACTTATCTTCTCCTTCCGTTTTTTAATTGGTGGAATAAATTAGATAAGATTTTTATGAATTGTGGGATTCAAAATTCCAAGATGGATTTTGTAGTAATTTGGGATTCTGAAACTGATCGCGCTCTCGAGTAGTATTACGGTGACGCTTGTTGTTACGCTTTAAGGGGTGGTATAGAACGTTGATATATTGGACCTTATGGTGTTTAACAAACGTACTTTTTTTTTGTTGTAAGGGTAGTTTAGCTACTTCTGAAGAAGACCTGTATAGGGATTTTATTAAAACTGTTCAATCACCAAAGGATTATACCTAGTGCCGATTTCGATTTTACGTAAAGTTACCTAGAGGACATCGTCGTGTTTTATTAGTGCTTCGGTGAACTCATTGGTTTATCTCGCTTTTGCGGATTTTTTAAACATTAATTGAAGTGCCACTATTTATCGTACAAAGCGTGTTTAAGATAAAGAAACTTTCGCAATATATTAAAATTATAGTTATTTAAATCAAGTTATTAACCTTTTGGATTGTTAGTGGAAATAAAACTATTTAAAGATTAAAAGTTATCAAGCAAGTTGAGCGCACAAATTATTATTTTAAAAGAAGTTTTTAATTAATGCAGTAACATTTTAACGATTCAATCAAGGAATCGTTTGTGTATAAAGAACAATAGTCAACATTTTCATTCATCATTTTGTCAGAGCAGGAATATTTCATTTCCGTCATAGCAATCATTGGTCATCATTTTCATTGTTGTAACACAGAGAGGTGTTCTAGACCTTAAGGTAATATAATATTGTTTTTTTTTAATATTTTCAAGTTTTTTTTTGTGTGTTTCGAATTATTTTTTTGTGTTAACGAAGGTTTGAAAGCGGTGTCGTATTTTTTGTTAAATTAAGTTGTTGTTTTAAATTTATTTAGTGTAATTAATTATAGTTCTCACGCTCCGCCTTCACACTTTGTTATTTATTTTAGTATTAAAGGGCAATTGACCCTGTAGTAGTGTGGTATATAATCCACGAAATATATATAGGTTAAACCATTTAGAACGGCGTTAAGCAGCATTCTGATCAGACATTCTGTCGCCTTTTAAGCCTTTTGTATTTTTTTTGTTTATACGCATTATCGTGTTTATATTTATATTATTTTTTTATTATTTTATTATAGCTTTGTTTAGGTTTTATAAATGTGTTTTAATTCAGTGAAAACCCTTTTGTGTTGCATAAAGTTTTTTTGCAAATTGCAAGTTTACCGGTAATTTAGTTTTAACGTAACGAAGTTAGTTTTTTTATTATTGAGTTGATAATATTTAGTGTTTTATTTGATTTTTGGTTGAGTATTAATTCATTTAGAGTGCATTCTATAGCTTATTTTTTTTTGTTTTGTTTTGATTATTAGTTAATGCCTAATTATTTACACTGAGGTGTATTAACGTAACTTTATTGAGTGTTTATCACGCTTTTATTTGACAAGCGTGTAGTGCTATTTTGAAGCCCTATTTCAGATGGTTTGCTGAGTTGCTGTCCAGCACACCTGGAATTGATTGCGTATAGGTAAGCGTATGTTTTTTGTATGTTTAGACACGCTATGTACTCGTAATTTTGGCACGACATCCCTTATTTTGACTACCAAACATTCTGGCGCCCTAAACCGATCTGATTACGTCTTCATCCCCTATTTTGACTTACGTACGATTTACTATTCTGGTTGTGCAAAATTTTTCAACATCTGACCTACACCCATACGCTGGATAGTCGGGGCAAAAGGTCAATTTTATCTGTAATCCCGTTCTACCACCCGTTTATACCGTTACAGATGGATCAATTTCAAAATGTTGAATTCTGCCAAAATCAATTTATTTAAAAGTTTTGCGGATGAAACTGGTTTTAATACTACCAAAAATTCCTTACTTGATAATATTAGTACTATGAAATTAGATACTGGATGTATTTGACACATACAACCCGCTTGGCTTAATCAACGCTTCGCTTAATCAATTTCATGGTGCAGACCATGTGTTGTCTTAGGCATCCGGTACTGTTTTAGGAATGCGATGCAAACATTTTGAGACCAATCAGAAGATATGGGACTGAATAGTGAATTAGTGCAATTAAACCTCATTCAAACGTGAGGTATCCATTAAAGGGTAATTAAAACCGTATTAAGAATATAATGAATGTACCGTTAAAACGCAATAGTATAACTCATTGAAACAGCCAAATGGCGCTGATGGTGAAGTATATCTTATAGTGATATCTTATGTTTGAAATGCAGTGAGTATAAAAACAATACGACTAGTATGACACTGTGGTACAAGATTCTCCAAAAGCATTTCCTTTAAAACGCCACATTATGACCTAATATGCAAGTTAAAATTACACGTCTTCGAATTTTGGATTAACTTAATGGTCCATAGGATTAACAATTTTAAGAAAATTACTGTTGATTGAACATGAAACTTTACTCAAAAAAACTATAAAAGTTTAAATGTAAGACTATTAAGATCGATCTGTTTATAGTGGTATATTTCAATTGAAAGTGGAGATTTATTATTTAATAAATTAAATTTGATTTGATAGAAAAAATATCTGCCACTGTTTCTCTAAATATTGATATTAGATAAAGAATGAAACATAACGCATATTATACTGTATAATACTTATGTGAAAACTTAACAGGTTAATTGCATATCAGTTAGTTCATTGGCATCGCTGTTAAGATCAGCTATTCGTCTATAATAACGTAACAATGTCGAACCATAATGCAACTATGGAATTTTAAATCTGTTTATGATAATGGCAACTAATCAAGATGAATAATATATAATGATCGGCCAAAAAATTTGAAAGTAAGCTGAATCCTGAAATATCCGTTTT
>JARFJB010000317.1:310000-365000 GCA_036346205.1 Vesta saturnalis
ACTTGATAAATAATAATTTAGTTTGTTATACCCAGCCCGTGATCTTAACGTCCTGTATCAGAGCGTACAGGTAAGACACGCGTAATGTGTGTTTAGGTCTTCCGGTTTTATTTTTGAGTACTCGAAAAATCGCTGTCTTTTAGTAGCCAGCGACTCACAGTCACATATGATATGTGTAGCAGTTTCTGGTTCCTCATCGCGAAATCTACATGTTGGGTCTCAATTAAATTTCTTGATCTTCTTTAGATGGTTCTTAATAGGCGCATGTCCTGCCAAAAGGCCCGTAACGATCCTAAGCTGTGTCCTACTTAGCGTGAGCAGTTCTGTGTTTCTCTTTACGCAAGGTCCGTTTACATATGCCTTGCTATATGTTAGCCCTGGTGTGTTTATCCAGTTTACTTGATGTTGCTCGCGAATCCAGTCTCTGATATAGCTGCGGATTTCATTGCTCCTTACTTCCACTGCAGGTTCGAGGCCATAAAAGGGGCCCACTGATCCTTGTCTTGCGTTTTTATCTACCTTTTGTTTCCTTCGGTCCCACAATGGCCAGAGATCCATACTGGAGGGAGCCTTAAAGCTTGATAGTGCTTTTAGGGCCGCCTGGCTATCAGAGAAGATATAGGTACGCCTTCCTCTGTAGGCCCTTCTATTTTTTTCCGCGCGTGTTGAAGTATCGTGTATATTTGCGTTTGCAAAGCGGTGGCCTGCCTGACAAGAGGGATAATGGTACCTTACCTCGGATGCACACCGTGTATGCGCGCTCCAGCACCCGTATGGATTTTTGAACCGCCTGTAAGATATATTTACCTATGTGATTGGTGTTGCCCCATCCATCGAGAAGGCCAGGATGACTCCCTCCTTCTCCGTCTTGGCGCTCAGTTTGTGGCAGTCTCTCGTATTTAGGCCTGGGTTTTTACGCTCAAACCAGGTCCTGACACCTTCATAACTGGACCATTGTCAAAAAATTATGTCTGCAAAAAGTTAATGCTAGGTTGTTCTGCCTAGGGTATACAGGACGTTGAAATGAGAATGATCTCTTATGCACCTGACCATAACTTTTGAAGTACCTTGTATAGTGTAATGAAACCCTATATTAGAAAAGGGAGTACCATCTAAAAAAAAAGTATATTTTGTTCACCCTGGTAATATGTAACACCTTGTATATACGAAAATAATTTTACAAGGTGTATTTTTATAAATAACTTTATTTGAAATCGTCTATAATAACGGATATGTCCTACTTCGATCCACTAATGTCGCAACGTGCATAAAAAAACGGGTGACGGTTCTAGTCCTACATTATTATCTTTCGGAGTTTTGGAAATATAAAGTAAACGTGTCTGCGTTTTAGGCTTTCGACGTTTTGGTTATTGGGCGCTTTGGTCATTGTCACCGTAATGTCCCAACATTAAAATTCGTCGAAATGATGGGAACTCGGCGGAATTTCCTAGACGCGCCGCATACTATGAACTTTGTTTCTTTTAACTTTCTGTTTCTAAAATATGTTAAAACTCTAAAGCTGTCTTTGTAAAATTTGATATGTGGTTACATCGGCTCTTTTAGGAAATACTTTAGATTTAATATAACGATGTACCTATTGTGAATACAACGAAACATCAATAACAAAAGTACAAAGCCAACGAAACATAGTTTCACTTTTGTCTTAAATTACACTTTTGTACATATGTCTACGCTTTTATAAACTTTCTGGAAAACTTTATACTCTGTATTTCTTATTGTGTTTGTTTACGTTTATGGTTTACTTTTCCCAAACTTTTTGTGTGATCTCAAACAAAATTAATGAAGTTGTAACCTCTTTTAGTACTTACGTACTAAAACGCAAAATTAGAAACATATAATCCTAACAAAATATAAAGTACACGAACTCATCTTAAAACAATATAATGTATAAAGGAGCTGAGCAAAACTCAAATCCAATTATTTATTTCTCAAAAGATATCTTCTGCATTTCAACATCGCGTGCAACATTAATCTATTTACTACTCGAGTAATGTCAGAAACTGTTTAACTTTGTAACAGCGTGACTTTAAATAACACGAATGGCTTATGTGCGATACTTGACTTTCTTTAAAGTGGAAGATCATCCCCGTTATGCGGTTCATTTCAACCCCTAGATGATGTTATACCACTTTAGAAAATTTAATTGCTTTGTACCGAAACTCTCCTTTGAAGTACTAAACTATTTCAATTATATATAAATTATACTTTGTTCTACTGTTATACATATTTGCAAAGTCCATTGTGAGGTCTGGTATGAAATAGGAGGATATAAGGGAACGGCAAAATGATGGGGGAATTCAAAAGGAATTTAATATACATTTATGGCAAAATATGTTATACGGCGGCGATCGCTTTAAGGATTACCGAAAACATTTCAAAAATGTTATGTTCATAAGAAAGCTTTCTCATTCTTAATCTATCAAGGAATAAGCAACAAAACTATCACCATATGTTGTCACGTATTAACCATAAAGTCTTGAAGACATTCGATTTTAATCAACATAATGCAAGATGCAGCATTTAGCACGAAACCTAATTTATCTTCGAATCTTACATCTACGATAAATTTTTCAAAACACTCCCTCTAGGTGTTAAAAGATTAGAATTTACAGTTGTAGAAATCACATATTAAGTGGATTATTTTCTAGGGAATTGCTAATTTAATGATAAAATCTAAGCTGTATTTCTAAATCTACTTTCATTGTCAATTTAATGGATGACCTTTTCGCCTATATAGGTTTTACTGTTCGTTCTTAATACAAAATTTTAATTAAAAAAATTTTACGATGTATAATTTTTTTATGTATTTGCGAAATTGTTACTTTTCTTTTATTGACTTTTACAGACGTAAAAATTTAATTAATTTTTACATTTATTTTTCCTCAAAGTGTTTTATTTGTCTTAATTTATACTATCTTCTTAAGAGTTCATTAAAATTTCTATAAGAATTTTTTAATTCCCTTATGTTCTTTTTCGTTGTAGCTTGTATTTATATAAAATTCAATCTTAAATTTCATTCCTTTTTTTCATCAACGAATGAATAAGGTCCTTACTATTCGATATGGAACGTGTTAACAAATTAAATTATATGATTAAACATCAATATTATTAATACAAATTTTATTAACTGTAAATTACAATTTTTTTTATAATCCAAAGTATCTGCAAGATTAAATCTTATTATATACGGTTTTGTTGTGATAAAGTTCATTTGATTGGTTTTATTATTATTTACTAGGGTTTGTAAATATTGATTAAACACTTTACCGAATGTTTTGTAGCAGTTAAGATTTTGTATATTACATTCGATAGTATCTGGAGAACCATGGAATAAAAAAATCAGAAGCCTATCTTAGGAAATTTTTTTTGACTTTTTGGCACTTCCACTTGTAACTGAAGTAGCTACCAACTTCGTTATTTTAAATGGAACCCAGCATTTCTTGCCATTTTCGGACTCCTAGTTTAATTTTACGGTCACTTTATGTTGTTACAGGCTAAGCACTCACTAGAGCATCCAGGCCGTAAAGGCAATTTGTGCCACGGCATAGTTCAGTGGTGAAGGCGTGGTTCTTACTAAAAGATGTAAACAGGCACTCGTCACAACCCTAACAACGTCAAAATCGAAAGAAAACGTCAAAAAGGCGCCACTTGTTAACTATATTTATAGCGGGAAAACCGTCATGAATCCAAATTCAAGAACCAAACAATCGCTAAGTGATTTATCTTGACTTGATGGACAATAATGTCACTATTACTCAAATTAATTGCCTGCCTTACTTTGACTTTCCGGGCAATAATTAAAACATTAAAGTTTATTTACAAGTCTGATATTTAATTACACGCAAACCTCAAATCTGATCAAACGAAGTGACCGTCTAGTGTTAGGTACGTGTTACACCATGAGGGGCAGGTAAAAAGAATGAAATTACTCAAATTAAAATCAACGAACTTTGCGCAGCGGTGGTTCAGCCCGTTAACCTACTATTGTGTGAAAGAACCACCAACAAAACCCACTTTATTCATAAATAAGCAATTGTACAAGTACATTAATAAATCAAATAACAAGAAAAAAACAATGAAAGGGTTAAATATATAACAAAACACCATTAAATCAGGTTAAAGTGCGTAAAAAATTATAACATTAAGAGAAATGAATAAAAAGAAGTTTAGTTACACAGAAACACAATAATAAAAAAACACATGTAGTCACACTCACAATTGAGTAATAAATAATCAAAATAAAAATCATAAAAAAAATCGTAATACCCAACATGTGGCCCTTTTGAAAAAAAAAATCATGCCGGTCGTTAAGTAAGTAATCACATAAAATAATAAAGCAAATCACGGTACATATAACAGCAAAATTGCACAGGTAATAAGGTAAATGCGAGGAGAAAGAGAAAACAGACAAGGAATTCAAAAGTACCCAATTGTTTAGTGACAACTAAAGCACAAAGTACATAAGTCACATTGCAATAAAGCACATACAAAAGAGAAATCAGCTCGCAGGCAAATATTTCAACTTCAAGAAACTGAAATAAAAACTCATTAAAACAAAGCCTTACAAGGGCACGTTATAAATAGATCACCAACATCGTGACCGATATATAAGTTTGAGTGCGCCCCTCTATCCAGTTACACACTCATCTATACAACAAATAACAACAATAGAAAAAAAAATATCGAGATGTTTAATGGTCTGACTTGGGAGTGTGTACCAACAGACAATTGCCTCTTACAATTAATAACCCACGGTATCCTATACCCATTCAGCAGCCACATCTACACAATTATAAATACAACCAACAATGCTAATTCGCACAAATACCATAGGGAGAGGGTTCTGTATTGTACTTTTATTTTAGCAGACTTCAGCTTAATGAGTCCGCGTACGAATAAGATACCTTAGCAAGACAATGTTTGGTATATAATATGTTATCTAGGCTGTTAAAACAATTTGCTGCGAGCTTTCAGTTAAATAAAAATACATACTTATATAAGAATAAATCTTCCCTTAATTGATCACAGGCAAAAATCGTTAACAGACGCGGTTTAACCCCGAAAGAAAGGACAACTTAGTTTGGTGATTTCAAAAGAAAAATGTACACGCAAGAATTACTTTAAGGATAAACTATTTACAATGAAGGTATTTAATTAACCCAAAAGTCGATCTAGCTCTACTGACAAGTTAACTGTAACTACCTTATTCCCCGACTCAAACCTAACTATATCTACTCCCGAAAAACCACCCCCGTTTTTCAAAAGTAATAAAAAAAAACAAGAAACATTAATTAACATTGGAATAGTTTCATAATAATTATTACGACATCTCAGTTTTAAAAATATGCATTCGTCAGTAACAACCTTATATTTACGTGTCTCGAGTTTCCCAGTAACAAAGATATCTTTTAATCGCGGCTCGTCCGCCACATTAATCATCAGATCAATGACATTTTACATCAAGAGCGCGCATAAGAAAGATTACAATGATTTGTTACGCCCCATCAGTAAAGCATTTTAGGCATCCGCCACTTACCCCTAACATGTGTTTACATACATATTAGTTACAAACAATCTTACATTCCTTACATAAGAATATATAAATAAAAATATTTTTTAAACATCAAGATATTAAAAATTCACTAATTATCTTGTCTATCGTGGGAACAATGGCGATTTGACAAACGTTTATTACAACAATAAAATTTTCGTGGCCGCTACCTGGAAATGTATATATATATATATATATATATATATATATATATATATATATATATATATATATATATATATATATATATATATATATATATATATGTTGAGATGATTTCAATTACATACGTGTAGCTATGTAATTCACATAGAATAATTTCATTAATTTGTACAAATGGTACATCTCGTTATATATAATATTAGATAAGAATGATTGATTAACATTAAGATAGATGTAAATTTAAATAAATCATAATAAAATGTTAAAATAATTATAATCGACAACATATTACATTTAAGTATAGGGTATGTTAGTTATCGTTATGCATTAAATCAACTTCATATTTAGTTAGTAGGTTTATTTAAACATAATATTCCCTAACGACATGAGGTACAGGTTGTAGATTACAAAAATAATGTTAAAAACTAGATTTAGGCATATATCAATGTCACAATTTCAATGTACGCAGCCAAGAATCATGAAAACGTTCGTGTTAGTGCGATAAACGTATATAAGTGCTAAAATTACATAAAAACAGAATAAATACATTGGTGATTAACTAAAAAACATAAACAAGCCAGCAGTTCTGGAATTATTGTGATTAATCAACATTTACAGACCTTAAATTAGTGATTTTCAACCATTCGACACTAGTCTCAGAAGAACTTATAAACCTATAAAAGTGTGAGAATAAATTAAATTGAGACATAAACATTAAGAATATACGCTTTCACAAACATTCAAAGTGCTTAAAACGGTAAAATTGTGCATTAAAAATTATAATATTAATTTGAGGTTATGTCATTTCCTCACATAAAAATTATGTAAAAGTTGTTATAGATTGAGACAATTTGTTCAAATTAAATTATAAGAGGTAAAAATAGTAAAGTAGCCTCAATTTCAAGTCACAATTCACTATATTTGTGACTATTTTGCCAAATTTAGTTTATTAGGGTGTTTGAAAATTTCAAATAATTTTCCTTTCAAATTGGCCGTAGGCATGTAAAAGATGAATATTTATATGTAGTAGCATCCCATATTCATGTGGAAATCAATTCCAGGCCTGTAAAGTACATAAAATTAGCTTAAAATCAATAAATCAATGTGAAAATCAACATGGTTAATAATTGGAGGAATTAGTTCGTGTTTGGATTTAATTTATAGGAAAATTTATGTAGATTCCGAATATGTTGTTAGTTTTAAGATAGGTTTAAGGGGGCAAAAGTTATGAGCTTTTGAAATTAAATTGTAATTTAAGAAATGCTTTAGCCAATCAGAATTGAGGAAACATTGGAGGTAACTGTTGATAACAATCGAAGATTTTGGTTTCTACGCTTTGCATATAAATAGAAGTGCTGAAGGATTAGTAGCTCTCTCAGTTTTTCTCTGTTACAACAGCTTGCTAAAGCAAGATGTTGCCAAATTTTCCTTGAAATTATTTTAAACAAAATAACGTCACTTTCGATAAAAATAAAGTGCGGATTTTGTATCGGCAGTGTTAAAAACAAGTGATAGTCATTTGTCGGTAAATAATAAATTAAGGTTAGTTTACCTTTTTAAATAAAATCGGTTGTTATCGATAGTGAGTGAAAATATTTCCGCAGATTCGACATTGTTTTTAAAATTTGTTTACGTTTGTTATGGATATTTAATTGTGTTTTCTTCGTGTTTCTATCATTATACATTTTATTTATTGGAAGCGTGTTTAATTTAAAATAACCTTCAAACTATCCATGCATTTCAAAAATTACTTTGAAAATAAAATAATAAATGTGACGATCCTGAAAATAAAGATTCATCAATTTGAAGAAACATTAGTGAAACTTACGTAAACGTATAAGCATTTAAATTAGAAGCAAATTTGGATATTCAAGAAGCAGAGTTGGATTTCGAAGGAGCCGTTTTCTACGATCAACTTCATCATCAGTGACCAGATAAGGAGGACATTTTATGTGAGTGCTATGACTTTGTACTTTATTGTTGACATTGATATTTTCATTGTTATGTTCATAATTTCCATATTTTGTAACAAACATGATGTGCGACAACTTGTATGCATGTCAAAGGGGAATATTATTTGAGCTAAAATTTAAATGATTAATATAATATTGAATAAATTCAAACATATTTATACTTACATGTATGGCGTAGTTCTTTTTGCTTGTAATCAAAAGTCATATGTATGCGTATTCACAGCCATGCCCAAGTATACATTTGAAGAATTTTGTTATGTACAGGGTGTGCATATATTGATGCAAATTAAAATTATAATTCAATTTCTTTGAATAATTTAGATATAATAAAATATAAATGGGCAATAACTCAATGTGTATTAATCACATTACCTATAATTATAATATTCAAAATCTTAGTATAATTCAACAAAATAATTATTTACTTTTCATATAAATATAAGTTCTTCTAAATTTTAACTATCCCTTTGATGAGTCTTTACATCCGATTGTTAAGCCTATATAAAGTTAGTATTTACTTTATAATCTATATATAAATATATATATATATATATATATATATATATATATATATTTTTTACTAATTTTAACATACCAATTTACCACAACACATCTAAAATTTTTTAATAAATTGTCTTTCTAAACTTACTCGTATTCTTATTACCATTGTTCTTTTCCTTATTATAACGGCTATAGGTAATATTTTCTCCAAAGGTAGTTTAGGAACGACATCTATTCCAAGCTTTTTGTAAAGCTTATCAGCCATGTGACAATGCGTTAGATTTTTGACGAGTATCAATATCGGTCATACATTCCTCAGTTTGTTAATACCTACACGACTAATGTTCGAAACGGGTAGGACCACAATAGTACCAGGTATCTGCAACCCACGGGTAATTTATTTATTAAGAAAAAAAATAACATAAGAACATATAGACATTATATAAAAGGTTTGCTTTTAACCTTGTGTGTTACCTGGGTGTATTTTGTTTGTTAAAGGCCCTGCCATAATATTTCTTACATTGTTTCAACGGATGTAATAAATTTCTCTTGAGTCAATACTAAAGTACCTTCATTAGTATAAAACATCTACAACGTTCCTATTCAAAAATAAACCAAAACCTTATTTTTTCCCTGTCCCTGCTTAAAAAGCCAGCACTAATGTGAATCACACCATAACGTACTAAACATATTTTCCTTGTATTAGCTAACAATAATTTAATTTCAATATAAGGCTGGTATCTTGTTTACATAGATCATATTCACGATTACATTACTGACACCAAGCTAGATAAAACTAAATGTATTATAAAATAATACATAATCAACTTTACAAACATAGGTTAAACGATTCATAAAACAATATCACTAATTTAGATTGCTATCTAAAAAAATAAACATTTTGATTCTTTTTTTATATTCAAACTTTAAATCTATCAAATTAAAGCATAATATAGCCCTGATTTATATTTCACAACATATATCTACTTAAAACTTTAGTAATTTAATAACAAGGTTTAATTACAAAACTGTTAGTTACTACAAATGTTACTAAGTAATAAACATTTGTAACTCAAAAATACAGTTTGATAATTTGTATTTTATATGTAATTATTTAGTTCGCTAAACTAAGTAGAATTAAAACTTGTTAGCAATCGCTAATAGGTTCCTGTTCTCATAATTCTATATAAATAAGTAATTGTAATTAAGATTTCTAATTGACTTGTGCTTGTTATGAGCTTTTAATAACTTTAAGACGTTTACACTACATAGATCTTTGTTAATGAAATGCAATGTAAATGCAAACTTGGCAATGAATATTGCAAAATATTCTAATGAATTCAGCTTTCACGTTTTGTGCTAATTATATCTAAAGCTTTTTATAAAAATTAATAATACTAATGTTTCCATTCCAAAATTACAATTGGCCAAGCTAGTTTTGTATAATTTTCTGTTTATATTTAAATTGAACGAGTTACACTTAGCATTAGGATGGAGGGATTCAAAATTAATTACGCTGAGTCCCTTAGATATATCTACTAAAATTTACAGCTTTATTTACGACGGAATTAAATACATTTCGCTAATCCTGGACGTTATCGCGTACTAGTACGGAATTAATATTACGTCATTACTTAATTAATGACGAGCGAACAATTTTTGTTCCGAGAATTCCATTACAATAATATCTATAATCCCTTAAAGTTGTTTAATCACAATGAAGCTTGTGAATACGTCTGAAATAAGTAGAAATTAGCGTTTGTTTAATAAATCATATATATATATATATATATATATATATATATATATATATATATATATATATATATATATATATATATATAAGTAATTAAAAGTAATAAATATGATACACAATCAACACAATCCACTTCCTAAAGAAAATACTGTCTTTCTTACCTAAATTTCAATATTAAAATTATTTGGTTAAAGCTTGCAAGCTCAAAGCCCAACACTAAACAATAGTAAATCTTTAGTTTTAGTTACCTCAACCATTATCACGTTGAACACGTAGAGAGCATGAATTCGAAAAAATGTAATTGTAAATATAATGCACTATAAATAAACAATAACGTGAAAATCATTGAATATAGGGCAAAGGCGCTTCGGTATTTGAATCACAACCTCAACGTTCATCTATTTACAACAAATCTTTCTCTGGTTACCTTTATTTAAACAACAGCATAAGGAAATGTAGGTAGTTACCTTACGTTCTTACAGATTTTCAGGCTACCTCTTTCCTTCCAAACTTACCGCGATAGGATACAAAGGAGTCCGAGTCACGTACAGATAATTGTTTTATTAATCGTAAAAAAATAACCATTTGACAAAATTCTTTCTTCGCAAACGAATTCCCGCAGTGAACTAAAGCTGTTAGTCTCGTCAAGTAAACTTATTTAACTCTTAGCCTAGGCGTCTCCTTATTTTGTGTCCACCTGGTTTAAAACACTATATACAACCTTACTCACACACAACACACACACCACACACACACACACACACACACACACACACACACACACACACACACACACACACACACACACACACACATATATATATATATATATATATATATATATATATATATATATAAGCAATTTATTATCTACTTTAAAACAGTTGAGGTTGTGATCATTAGCTATAGTGTATACGTAATGATTACAACAGTTCAGTGCGAGATCTTCCACACAAAAACAAAATACTAAAAATTTCCCTTCTCAATGGAAACGACAACTAGTAATCGACGAAACACTAACACAAAAATCTCCCCGGGGTGTTGAGTTCTATCTATTATCCACAATTAGTGAAAAGGATTACCCCTGACGATACATTCAGATAATCACTGGATGAACCGCATGTGTAATGCGCGTGCTGTCTACATCACCAACCCCCAAGCTGCCTCAACCAACTTTGGCAACTGCCTGTTAATGAGTGGCTCAAATAACCCAGATCAAAACCCGTTTACCCGCCACGATCACGCCATCCTCCACCATACTAAAATGCAAACTAGATATTTCTCACGAAAAAATGTACTTCAAGACACACGTGTCAACTAAACCCTGATATCTACGAGATAACGAACAATCTCTCTTTTACTCCAACAACCTAGTTTCCCCAAATAGATATTCTATGATTTTGACATTAAAAACTATATCTGTAAATGAATTGGTAGACTACAGAATACGTAGAATCCATTATCCGCTTTAGGAGATTCAAAACATTCAGGACGATAAGCTTGGATGTCGGCAACTATTATAAAGCAGTTCTCCGACAAAAACAAGTAATACTACGTGTCCCCATAAACCCTTCACACAATACTAGAATTTAATTCTCAGAATAATCCATTCCTTTAACTAAATAACGGTGGCAAAATAAAATAATATTCACGGAGAGCGGACTTTAATAAAACTCTACTTACGATATTTAAATATATTAAAATTCAAAGGAATTCTAAGCCGAATTCATAAAACGCGACATGTAACACATGAAAGTTGAGTCCAAATTACGTCATAACGCACCACGTTTGTAATGCTAAATGTTTGTAATGATACTTAAAAATCTATAATGTTTTATAATAAGTACAATTAATCTGTATAATTCAAAAAGAACACTTTTATCAAAACGAATGACACTAAACTAATAGGCCAATAAAACTAGTTCAAAGTGACTGAAAGTAATTCCTGGAAAGTTGCAATTCGATTTAATCACTTCATTTATATCGCAATAAAGGGATATTAAGTTTGTCACAATTTTCCTAGTAGACTTTGGTCGTTACACCACGAAAACAAATTTTTGGATTTCTATTCAGTTTTTCGCAAATGACGCCAAAATCGTTCACCCTACAGAAATATACTCTATCATAAATTGTAGATCATAAAATTCTGTCTGTTGAGTACCATAACAATAATTTGTTTAAAATTCAATAGCTTTAGATCGATGCAGCTACGTACTTAACCCTATATTTACAGGATTAAAAGCGGTTACTATTACCTACGCGACAGCCTAAACACAGAAATGCTGCTTAATGCGGCAACAAAATTATGTGCATTGCTTTCAATGAATAATTACATATTAATTGAAAATATTGACATTGCTAGAGGTTTTCTGGTACTTAATTGGCCTCTATTTAATTTGTTTCTAACTTGTTTCCAATTGTGTTAAAACATTTTCGTGCGTCCTGGATTACTATAAAACTACTTCTTTGATTACGGATTTGATTCAGGATATTTAGAGAACATTAGTTTCTGTTAACAAAAAGGATTTACAATTAGAACGTAAATTAATTGGGAGCTTTGTTTAATAAATAATTAATCACATTTTAAGTCAAAATTTATTTATTCATCATGAAAATGTCCAGGTGGTAAATACTCGGGATTTTTTTTACTAAAGGTTAATCAGGATTGATCTTAGTTATTCTCTGCTCAACGGAAAATATGCGCAGGGCGAGTTCTTCAATGTTACTGAGGATTTCGGGGATTGCTTTTTTCAGGTTATCGGAAAACGATTGAAGATCCTACAACGGTGACGGAACATTTAAGGAAGTATAAACCTTTAGGAAACAGGAAAATGCGTTACGCAATTATACAAGAGTTGCTTTCGGACGGACGATTCTTATAATTCTCGTATACATACACTCATATATATATATATATATATATATATATATATATATATATATATATATATATATATATATATATATATATATATACACACACATATGTGCGTGTTTATCCAAGAGTACTTTTGGGGTCCAAAAGATTTTAATTGGATTTTTGGACTAAAACACTTGATTTAACCTTCAAAATAGATTAACGAAAACATTTGGTTTTGTGCGTAATTTGGGAATCGATAAGCGACATTGTGGTTTCTTTAAGGTCTCATATATAATTTGGTACATTTGAGGTCGCATTATACATAAAATAGCAGTTTTGAGGTTGAGGTTGTTATTTAGTGTGCAATCACACTGTATTGTAAGATTTCAGTTAAACTACAAATTTACTGTCCTATTGATGGATGTGTTATCTGTTGGACGTTAAACATTATTATTGTTATTATTATACGGAATACTGACTTCTCCCAAATGTTAAAGTAGAATATCTTCTTAAGTGTTTTAGTTTATTATTGTGATTATGAAGATTAGCCTCTTTCGAAAGGATATTGGTTGCAGAAATAAGACGTATGTCAACACTATTGATTTGAAACAACTTCTATCAGAGAATAATAGAAAAATTACACAATTGTGCATTCATCTTATATAATCATAGTATAATTTAAAAACACAATGAATTTTTGTAACAATAAAGAATTCGCTATAAAAAACTTCATTGGCTATTAATAAAAAAAAACATTACACGTTAATTAGAAAAGTTGATTTTACCGTATAGGAAACAATGTTTCCTGTAATAGAGCCTAGTGGTATATTTGAAAAGTATATATAGATCCCTGTAATTATTATGGAGAGAAAACTTTAAATTCGAAATAGTATTACACAATGAGGCTCCCATACCGTCTCGTAGGGTTTCACAGGGCTCTGATCGGCCATCTAGTGGTGTATTTGTTAAATAGCGTATGGAAGTTTCCAGTAACATAGTCTGACCGTGGTTCTGTCTAGCTGCTTATTTTAAAAATATTGAACGGAGGGAAAACTATGACCTCGTAACATTTATTATTAACATTGGGGAATACTAATTAGAAAGTTAAATTGAATTAGTTTTCTAATACTATCTCATACTACTGCGCTAGGGCTCTGCATTTTGGCCCTGAGTGTCAGCCCCATTTCAGGACTCCCTGTTAGTGTTACTCGCTTGTGGTGCATTCTAAAAGTTAGTGAATCATCCTGGTTTCGTATACCTTGTCTTCCCGCTATCTCGTCTACACCCTTTTGACTTTTCGCTGTTGTATACCAGAAACTAAAGGGCAAAACGATTTTACTATATGTAAAACAATAACTGTAAGGCACAAATTTACAAAAAAAGTTAACATTTTGAGCTTACTAAGCCTTTGAACAAATACTAAGTTAGTTGTCCGGCCAGCAGGACCTAAGCTACGTATTGAAATGTTCTTAATATGAGGCTTTACGGCAAGTTTGGGAGCGTGATCGAAGTCCTTTTGGATAGTATGTGGCTCCTTCAGTATTAGCGTATACTCGGAAGGGTCCCCAGGGGGACCGTTAACTGTTGGAAATTGAGTCGCAGCGCAGCCCCATGTGAAGAACTGGGCAGCCAAAAAAATCAGTAGCTAAAGGTAACAAAAAGGCCACAAATACCTCATCAAGGGGTTGCAAATGTCGCCGAAAAAGGACCAATCACGTAAAATCCGCCGGGGCCATATAGAGAAGACTGAAGTCGCTTGGGGCTTCCTCACTAAGGAGAAAGGCGTGACTACGCTCTTTTCCACTCCTATCTATCTGGAATCACAGTGACACAACATTTAAATGCTTGTGGTACTCTGAGAGGTTGTGTTGTGGAAAAATCTATTTATACACCAAATAAATATACAGTTAAAATATGAATCTTGAAACAACCATTTTTAATTCGCTACGCTCAACTGATTTCATAACTACCATTATTGGTATATTAAGACCTTGTATCAAATTATCTAGCATAAGTCAAAATATAGACCCTAAACAAACCATTCATTGAACACGTAATGTCAACAGACTTCAATACCACCAATTTACGTTTAATTAGACCTTAAAAGTGCCATATTGTATAAATACTTACGACCTTATGAACTTAATACCAATTATTATATTATATATATATATATTATATATTATATATATATATATATATATATATATATATATATATATATATATATATATATATATATATATATATATATATATATATATATATATATATATATATATATATGTGTGTGTGTGTGTGTGTGTGTGTGTGTGTGCGTGGTGCGGTGCGTGCGTGGTGCGTGCGTGCGTGCGGTGCGTGCGTGCGTGCGTGCGTGCGTGCGTGCGTGCGTGTGTGTGTGCAACATACACTACTGCGCTGGTGATTATAATTTTGACGTAAAAGGGCTACGCCACCGTACTAAGGAAAATCACCAGCGCAGTAGTGTATGTTGTACAGATATATTCGTGTATAATGTATTGTTACGCTGGAATTTTATGTAAACCCCACATTATGAGTAGAATTCACATTCACAAGTTTTTTTATCGTGTTTGTGATACCAGTAATCATTGAAACTGTTACGATGTACTAGATTATGTTGCTACTTAATAATGACGTTGCCGGATTTTTGATAACTATTCTGAAAATTGATTTTCACGGGAGTGTAACCTTAGCAATAATTCTAATTATTGGTAATACAAACGCAATAATTATATTTCTAGTAAATTACAACTAAATTAGAAGTGATTTCAAATTAAGTAGTGCTCTTTGAAATTGTTAAAAACGTTGATAAATGTCCCTTTACGTCAAAATGAGAATCACCAGCGCAGTAGTGAATGTTGTATATATATATATATATATATATATATATATATATATATATATATATAATATATAGACTTCCATAGAAATTGCAACACCTAGAATTTGTTGAACGATTTTATTGAAATTTGTTAACGATGTCTTTCATTAGAACAAACAATCGATTAAAATTTGACTAAAATCTAACGTAGTTTTTTTTTCTTTTTTTCCTTTGCACTTAGTAACAATAAATTTGAAGAAATAAACCAATCAGTGTGTAATTAACTGACAGTTTTGCAAATTGTTTGTTCATAATTTCGTTCTGAACTTGGGAACAATGCCTAGAGTGCGTCAACATGAACATTTCTCCCAATTGACTGATTGTGAACGTGGCCGTATTATTGGCATGAGAGAGGCCGGACTTTCGCCAAGAGAAATTGCTCGTCGTGTAAATCGAAATATTACACCGGTATTGAGATGTTGGTCCAAATGGTCCGAGGAAGGGGTGCAACAATGTCGCCCTGGATCTGGACGTCTCCACAGGACTACAGATTGCGAAGAACGTCGCTTAAGACTTTTGCCCACAAGATACAGATTTTCAACAACTCGATCAATTGCAAATGATTGGATGAGAGGTGTAGGACCCAGAATGTCAATGTCATCTGTTTATCGCCGGGTAAGGTCTTATGGGCTGCGTTCATATCGCCCATTTTTATGTCTTCCTCTTACACCACTTCACCGTCTACGCAGGCTGGAATGTAGGAATAAAATAGCGAATTGGGCGCAAGAATAGCATCGAATTGTGTTTAGTAACGAGTCCCGATTTTGCTTCTGGAACGACCATGGTCGTAGGAGGGCCAGACGGATGCGTGGAGAACGTAAAAACCCAACATTTTTTGTGGAACGCAAGTCAGCCTTCACACAAGGAGTGATGATATAGGGTGTAATATACTACGGTAGTAGATCACCCTTGGTCTTCATTGATGGCAACTTGAACGCCGCTGGTTGTATTGCCAATGTGCTAGAACCCGTTGCGCTTCCATATCTTCAGGGGCCGGATAATCCCATTCTCCAAAAGGATAATGAGCGCCCTCATACGGCAAGGGTTTCAACACGTATCTTGGAAGAAGCTAATATTACCGTCCTCCCATGGCCTGCTCGTTCGCCTGATTTGTCGCCCATTGAACATGTATGGGATGAGGTCGGTAAGCGTCTAGGTAATTTACCACATCCTCCAGATAATTTACACGATCTCCGGCTACGGATTCAAGAAGCTTGGGTTGACATACCACAGGCAGATATAGATCACTTGATTGATAGCATACCACGGCGTCAAAATGAGTGCATCACAAATCGTGGCAGGGCAACTCATTATTGAAAAAAACATTTTTAGTTTTTGTTCTTTTGTTTTCAAATTTTAACCGTTTGTTTGCTCTGATGAAAGACATCGTTGACGAAAATTTCAATAAAATCGTTCAATAAATTCTAGATATTGCAATTTTTATGGAAGTTTATAATCACTTTATTTAAAATTAACTTTTAAAGTACATACAATAAAAGATTTACTCTAGTGGACTTGAACCCACGACCTCCACTTTGCTAGAATGGGGCTCTTCCAACTGAGCTATCGAAATGGCAAGTCATAATCGATTCCAACTTAAACTGTATGTACTTCCCTAGTTACGATGTATTATAATATTTATATACAATGAAGGATCGCAGTAAACTTTTGTTATATAAACATATACATATAATACACGTAATGAAAAATTAATTATCAATGGTTTACAATAATACTTATACGTTTGTGTTGCGTTTAAAGCAGTCTGAACTACGTAGCTAAGGTACGTATTTTAAGACAAGAAAAAGTTAAGTGAATATTAATATTATACATTTCTGGGCCTGTATTTGGTGTCTGGATTTTCCTGACCAAAGATAATACTGGGCTCTAAAACAGTCATTCGTTTCATGATATTACTTCACCCTGCACGTTAAATATACCAAAGTCGTCGTGTGAAATAACATTCAAGGGACTAGTCAGGAAGGATTATGAACACTATTAATTACGAAAAATTACTTAGAAATAATCAGGTTACCTTACGATAATTTTACGCTAGATGGGTGAATGTGACGCTCATCAAAATTTGTGAAGTAATTGGATGAAAAACTCAAATTAACTAATGTAGTTGTTTTGTCGTCGATCCATCTAAAGCGTAAGGGTTATCTTACTCACCTAATAAAATTTCTTCAAATTATTTGAAAGACGGTTTATTCTGATTTTATTACTATTATTCTTTATCTTTTTTTGAAAGGCACATTTAGTAGAAAAATTTTAATACGCTGCAAATTTTTTTATATTTGTATCGGTTCAGCCGAAATCGACCGGGGGCGCCACGTGGTTTCCTTTTAACTACCGGGCGAGACTATGAAAGGAGATACAGTCTCTGAAAAAGATGCATTGACTTACCAACATGGTCCTTTAAGAGAAAATATGCAGACTGTCTCTTAATTACTGAGACGAACTTACTAACAGTTGAAAACATAAACTAATCACACATTAGTAACCCAAAAAATATTTAAATGTTCTGCTGCACAGCTTCTAATTGAATTAACTGAATATTGATCAGCGTGGTTCAATATGAAAAGAGATCAATTATTCGAGCCTCAACACATACATATTTACTAACATAAACGAAAATTCAGTGGCTTTCTTCACTAAGATAACGGCTGTGTGTATAAATTGTACCATCTAAATATGTAAATAATTCAAACGAAAATAAAATTTGGTAAATTTACTGGTCATTTAAGCAGTTAAATGTTTCAATTTTATAATAGATTATATATTGAAAGACATTATCTTAGTAGTATACCGGTTAATCTCTGTGATACCTTAAAACATAAGAACGGACCCTCTTGTTTCTTAAACAGCCATATAGTACACAAAAACAACAGCAATATGTGACACTGCAGGTATTTATGTTCTCTTTAAAACTTTGCTCTCAATTGATTACATAAGGTTTTAAACTCATCTTGATGGAGGTCCGTCCATTATACAGGGTTTTCTTAAAGAGTGGAGGGTCAGTTGGTGGATTGAAGACCCATATCATAGAAATAAATGCACAAATGTAGAATTAAGGCATCAGATACTCAGTATGGAAACTATCATTCCCAACATGTTTTACCCCAGAATAGGTGCGGAGATGGAACGCTGCTAAATGCTTAAAATAACTTACCATGACTAAGACACTAGCGTAGATACAGTAAAACTTGCTTATCAATAACCAATAAAACCAGCGTAGGACTAGAAATCTGAAAGTAATTCCCTGTCACACAGCACATCAAAGATGAAAAGCATAAACGTACAACTTAGTGAAGTAATAGCTATCAACAGTAAAAACATTCGTTCCAGATACAATTTGTAATTTACTTCTCCATATAAAGTCTATAATTTTTTGGTCCGATCAGTCATATTTATTGATTTACCATGCGTGCTTTTAGATCGGTAAGTCAAATTTACCCTTCATGACTGGGTTCAGTCGTTTGTTAAAAGCAAGTAAGTTATTACTTACCGTTTCGTAGCACAGTGTGTAAAGATAGGTATTTTGTCTATGCGTTTGTATCTATGAAAACCAGAACTACTCTATATCTTTGCTTCTTTAATGCAACCAAGAATTGAAGAAAACACATCGAATGAATGATAGTATAAGCACCACGAACGTCAAGGTTTTAACTGATCTCAGACAAAACAATGTCTTGCATCAGTAAATTAAACTTACCCTTATTAATACTTATAACAATGTGTTGGATGGCTAAAAAAAGAAAAGATTAATAACGCTTTCGGTAAAGGGGAAACATACTGGCCCTGTAAGAAATTTTTAAGTATCCGTTTATCATAGAGTAAATATAAATAAAAACATCGAGCTCCAGGTAGTATTATCAGAGATTATAAAGCTCTTTGTATTTCTTCACCAGCAAATCGTTTTCCAAAGCGTTTTGAAGGAGGTTCATCATGTAAAGAGTGCGCCGAAGTTTTGTTTAGCGAATGGAAGTACACTTTTAGAAAATTAACATATGCGTGCCTATTGGATGATTTTGAAGTTAAAGAGGTCCGATCAAAATATAATCTTCGTCCAAACATTATTTCAAATTATCTTTGAAAGGTGATTATTACTATGACACGTGGCTTTACATTCAAATACACGTTTCAGTTGTAGGTATGAGTAACTCCTACTTTTCATCTTTGAACCAAAATTTTTCTTTGCAAACTCAGAATATTAATATATACCTAATCCTACTTCATGTATGAGACAAATTATGCTCTCTTAAAGTGATATGCTAATTTTATTTTGTTGCTTTGTACATTGTAAAAAATGCAGTTGAAAATCTAGAATGCAAGGAAAATATCTGATTAATCCGCCTCAAACTATCGTCGAAGGTAACACCTAACAATCTATTGCAAACAATGTTACACGATCAAATTGCACTAGGCGTCGTGAAGACTTATCAAGGTAATCGGGTTCCCGATCTTACTCCAATGTAGATATAAGACTTAAAATGGCTGGAATTTAAATTCAAACACCATACACTTACCATAGAACAACAAATAACATTCAATTTGGGAAAATAGCTTTCAGATGCCACCACAATCTAGAATGTACAGATTATACAGCATTAGATATGCTAAAAAAAAAAGAGTTTCCTGAACAAACACACGTTCATACAACACATTTTAGTCTGCTTTCGAAAAATGTTTAATGACTGTATTCTGAACAGGTGCTGGAGGATCTGGACAAAATAAAATTTTAACCAGTAGTGGTAGATGATCTGAAGCGATCATGGTGCCTATAAAGCACTCACGGTCGAAATATTGAGCTAAGGGTTCTGAAACAATGATGTGGTCTGTTACTGAGGCACCTAGATATTCTAAACAGGTTGGCTTTGTGTGTTGGAGACTCGCAAAAGCGAGAAAGTTGTTGAAGTAAAACACGGGGGAATTGTTAACTCATTTCTACCTCTTTATTTTTATTTATTTTTTTTTTTGGTAAATCCTGCTTCAGGCTTTACGGGGGTTATTCTCCTTTCAACACTTGTTGAGTATTTCCTTATTAAAGCCTGTGGCGCCTACTCATATCCGGTTCCTATCTAACCATATTACTATCAATTTAAGCTATACATCCAAGACAACCAGGCATCCGAGTGTTCTGCGGTCTTCCGTCCGTACGCCTGATCTTAGTCGAGCCCATTCCTTTTTTATGCCATACGATGCTAAGACACGTGGCAATGTTCCTGCGAGAGAACTATTTTGTAGTGAATTTTCCAATCCTATATACCGATCCATAATGTCCATATTACGCTTTGAAGAAATACTAAGATTCGTCATATGTGGCTCAAGACAACCCGGAATACGCGTTTGGAAACCGATAAGTTAGCTTTGGTGTCCTATGTTTGGGATTTATTCATTCAGCAATGCAATACCTGCGTCATACCGGACACTAATGTAACTATTGATGAACAAAACCTGGGGCCTGAAGTAGTACAAACTCGTGTGCATGGCATTCATAATTCTGGTCTCAATCTCACAGACAATTTCTTCGCTAGTGTTCCGCTAGCAATTTATCTGTTGGATAAAACTATTATTGTTGTGGGTACACTAAGTCAGATTAAGCGTGACATTCCGAAAGAAATGAAATGTCCAAAAGATCGTGTAGTCTGCTCGTCATTATTTTGCTTTCAAAATAACGTATCTATGGTCAGTTACGCACGAGAAAAGAACAAATGCGTAATTTTATTAAGCACCATGCGTCACGACGCATCTATCTATGATGACGCTAAGTGGAAGCCTGAAATCATCTCTCATTATGATAATACAAAGGGCGGTGTTGACGTCATGGATCAAATGTTGTCGACATATACGTGCAAGAGGGAAAGTAAACGACAGTAAATGACATTTTTCTTCAATATTATTGATGTTGCAGCACCCAACGCCTATATAGTCTATGCGAAGGAACATCCAAACTACAACATAGGAGGGACTCATAAACGCAGATTGTTTATGAAAAATTTAGCTAAGAAACTAGTGATACCACATATGTAGAGGAGATCTACTAACCCTAACCTACGGCGCAGTGCCCGAGAGTGTCTAAGTAGATTTATTGATATCTCTGGTCCGCCAGCCGCTCAAACAAGAGTAACAATTAAGAGAAAGAGATACTCAGTGTGCCCTGCAAATATTGATTGTAAAAACACAATGATATTTATTACTGGTAAAAATAATATCTGTAATGAGTATAGTATTAGAATGTGCCCTAAATGCTTCTCTAATCCCTAAACAGAAGCCCGGATTATGTAAATGCCGATATTTTTTTAGTTAGGTATCCTAGGGTTAAAATTGTTACATAAATTGTTGTGTAATTACTCATTTTCAAAACTTGTTGACCCTGACACAATGTAATACGGTATATAACTATATGAATCGTCAATTAGATTTAGTTTTTTCTAACATCCTGTGTTCCGAAGAGTCCGACTCAGAACACACCACCCACTTCAAACCCACTCCAGACACCGATCCCCTCACCACTAAAGACTTCTTGTAAGTCCTTACACACTCCATTTTCCACATGCTCCCTGACCGGCGAAATAGGGTTGCTCGCATCCTTGATTCGCCCTCCCAATCCTTCTTCTAACGCAAACTCGGCGCCTGCATATCCGGAACGCGGGTGAAGGTCTCCGTAATCCGATAACCCAATCCTTAACTTAAAAACTTCCGACAGGAACACAATATACAATTTTTTTCCATTACAGACGCGAAACTCATAAACATCTGCACACTTAACTTCAGCCCATATCACGCCTTCCTAAACAACAGCCACCACGGAACAGCCCTCTTAACTAAAAATTGCTTCACATCCACTCCTTTTCAGCTTCCTGCGCAACTACAGCATCTCGAATGTGTTGAGGTGACAGTGCACTTCCCCACACCGATAGCCTTCTTTTCATATTGCAACCCGCCCAGTGACGCTATCCGATGACCTTTTAATTTACGCCTCCAGCCTTCCTAAGTCATTCTAGGTGATATCAATGCCCGCCACATCCAATTCGGGGGCTCCGTAAGCAACGGCAACGGTGACAGACTCGCTCTTGCGAGTCGCCAACACATAGCCAACCTGTTTAGAACATCTAGGTGCCTCAATAATAGGCCACATCATTATTTCAGAACCCATAGCTCAACATTTCGATCGTGAGTGCTTTATAGGCACCATGATCACTTCAGATCATCTACCACTACTGGTCAAAACTTGATTTTGTCCAGATCCCCCAGCACCTGTTCAGAACAGTCATTAAAAATTTTTTGAAGGCAGACTGGGATGTGTTGTATGAGCGTGTGTTTGTACAGGAAATTCTTTTTTTAGCACAATGTAAATTTAATAATGAATGTTATTTGTTGTTCTATGGTACGTGTATGGTGTTTGAATTTAAATTCCAGCCATTCTACGTTTTATATCAAACTCACCCATCTACATTGCAGTAAGATTGGCAACCCGATTATCTCGGCAAGTCTTCACGACGCCTAGTGCAATTTGATAATCGTAATACAGATAATCGTTACACCCGGTATATTTCTATCAAAACAGGAGTTGAATCGTTGGGAGAATGTAGCCACAGAAGATAGAATTAATTAGGTTAAAATGGAAGCTAAACCTGTTTAGGTGTGGTCTATCAAGTCTCTTTTAATGATTAAATTGTAGTTTTACTTGCGATTGAGTGCAAAACTATTCAAAACTGAATTAGTGAATATTTATTATATATATATATATATATATATATATATATATATATATATATATATATATATATATATATATATATAGTGTGTGTCGCTTATGTGTGTATGTGTGTAAATGTTGTTACGTACGTTATATTTCTCATTTTAATTCTTACTATTAGTGACTACATATGTGATATTCTTTTTGCACTGTATGAATTTTACTTGACCACAACTGTACAGTTATCCGTCAATAAAATCTATCTATCTATCTATATATATATATATATATATATATATATATATACACCGTTTTAGATAAAAGGATTTTGAGAAAGTGAACTGATGGGAGCACCTTAAACGTATAAATTTAATTAAGAGGTAACAATTGTCAATTATTTGATTAAAAGATTAATATTATTAGTCCATATATTTTCGTTGTAGAAATTCACTAAGAACCTCCTAGGTGTATTTGAAATTTGGAAACACAGTCGTGTAACCAGGTGATAAAGAAAAAAAAAAGATCTAACCTTTATTGTTGAAACTACTACTTATTTGATCTTGCAAACTTCGGGTACTATTCCAATGATCTAGCAGACTTCACGTATATGGTCATGGATGTCAGCAAGGATCTTATGCCTTCCAGCGATAATCATGTACTTTGGATGTAACGTAACAGTAAAATGTGAGCAGAAAGTTTAAGAAGGGATGCCGTTAGAAATGTAGGTGGTACAGAGATACTAAAAGAAGATAAATATAAGTACGATGTTTAATTAATTATGACCGTTCATTCCTCTTACAGGTGACAAACGAGCCGGTAGTGAAAATTCAACGTAATTTCGATTGAAGTGTTTTTATGTGTAAAGACTTAGCATTGAATGCTTCTACACTCGAAAACCTAAAAACAATTTTAATTACCATGAGGTTATCGAAACATGTGCTACTTACCGAAGATGTGGACGAATGAATAATTTCAATTATATCCGCCTTTTAAAAGCGTTAGTAATACTTTTACTTAACCAAGTATTACTTTAAGTGAGAATTCTTCCAAAAAAATGATGCTTCAACATCTAGAACCAGAAACGAAAAATTCTCTAGAAACTCAACATCAACCATCAAGGGCGTTAAAATGTGTAGAAAATATATGTTATACGTATATGTATTATTTGACCCTAATAGATCCCAGGTTCCTTTTTAACTGATTTATACTAAATGATCCGAAATCTTAGAGATGTCGCTGAAGGTATTAAATTTGACTTATTTTAACTAAATAAGAAATGTGTACGAAAGTTACGTAAGTTAATTTAAATTCAACTGGAGATGCGTAAAAATTTGCGAAATAGTGGATTGGAATCATTCCACCTAAGAATAAATTGCTGTTTTTAGTAAGTAAATTTGACAAAATGACGAACGTTATCAAAAAGAAACGTTTTCCAATTAAACACGTAACAAAATTCCAGCTTCTGGCAACTCCCGCGTGAATAAATAAACCACAGAATGCAAGAAATTCATCAACAGTTACATTTTTCCACAATTTCCTTTTTCTCCGTGAACAGGTCTACCCTCTAAATTAGTATAGTTCACAATTACTTGTACAATAACTGGAGTTATAAATAACTGAAACGCTTCGTTTAGTATTGCAGCCATATGATTTCTTGCTAGTCCGGGCGCACGTCAAATAATATTGTGTGGTTGAATTTTATTTTTTGTTGGACGTTCCAAACTCGAATCCATGCCACTTGGAGCAATGTAACCATCATCTTCTGAATTATCGTCAACATCGTCAGGACACTCATCAAAAACCAATTCGAAATTTGTGCCATCATTTTCTACCTCTGACACATCACTTTCTTCAGAAGGCAGATCATGACTTTCAGATGCCCACTACGACATGGTTTTTTCATAGACACGGTCACCAAATCTCAGAATGAAGATCAGCTGCTCCTACTTTTATACATCCAGTAGTAATGCAGGTTTCAACTTGCATAGACACGTATAATTCTGCGCAACAGTGCCTGACAAATTATAATAACTATCAGCCTTGAAACTGGTTTTATAGGAACTAGTTGTACAGGAGCTTTGGAGGCCCGGTTTATGTAAAAACGGGATACTGATGGAAAATATTCATTTTTCGATTTCTAAATATACTTGAATGTTTGTTTAATCAAGTGTGTGTTGAATGAAGACGTGTTTAGAGCATATCTGAATTCTCAAGCCGATTGAAATTATTTTAAGCAAATTATGAAACACTAAAGTCTCCTGGTCTCAAAGGACCTGTTTATGCTTCCTAGGGTTAAGATTGCTCTCGATTGATAGTTGTTTGCAAAAGAGTTGTTTTTATCGCTTTCATTAACATCACGCCGAGATTTTGTTTAAAGTTTACTAGAATATACATTTTTTATATTGACCGCGTCATTGTTAGTTGCTACTGGAACCTCATTGCTAATGTTTGAATTAGTTTAGGATTTATTCTATCGTTCTTGATAGCGTACACCTTATTTTCTTTTAAACCTGCAGATGCCACTTAATTTACCACTTAAATTTCCGTTTCGCATACTGAATCAACCGAGCTAAATTTCATACTTACTTAAATGCCTTTTTATGTTTTGGATCTTCTTTTTCGCGTGCTTTTTGTTTGTTTTTTTCTTTAATTATTTTATTTGACGTACCACTCACCTCGTATAAGCGTGATTACGATTAATATCAATAATTGGATTTGTGGCATTAAAAACGATTGATTCCAATGCATGAATAATACCCGACTTGAAATGTATATCCAATTATCGATTTGTAATCAAGATGCAATTATATGCGCTTTATTCCATTAGTGCAGATAACAGACAGTTAGTGCACAGCAAAAATTTTCAATTCCTCTTGAAACATTTAGGGAAATGTTAATATTTTTATAAAACTTTTAACAAAAGCATGTCGAAAAGTTAAAAGCAGAATGTTTTGAAACATTGAAAAATGTTTAGAGAAAAAGGGAATCTAAGCTAAATATTTATATAAATAAAATTGACGAAATAGGTTTGCTGTTTTTTATGTTTCATAAAGAAGGTCCGAATTTGCAATTGAAATTTGTTTACTCGTAAGACGTCAACATTTTTATGTTCGTACTCGTCATAAAAAAAAAGTGAAGCTCGAAACGTTTCATATTAAATGAAATTTCCTTTTATAAAATTTCAAATTTCATAATGTATTTATATAAATTTGAAACGAAATAATAAATGACTTTGTGCAAAATCAAGGCGTAACACATCTTTCATATCCAGTAATTTTTTACGTTTAGCCGCGTGCACAAAAAACCTTTCTCTAATAATCGAAGTTTCATGTCCTTTTTGCAATATTTTCTTTAACACAAAATTTATTTTACAATTGACGTTTGTTATTGTGTTTTAATAATGGTTAAACGCTTTATTTCAGCATTTGGAAATTTGGGCAGCGTGTTAAGTACCCAAGGAAGGGTTGTAGAAGCGGAGCAAGCTTTCCGAAAGGCTTTATTTCATCGACCCAACATGGCGGACGTGCACTACAACCTGTGAGTATATTTTCCTGAACCTTATTCTCAGTTAATGGCCTTAATTTGATTATAATTGTAGATAGGGCAGTTTTACCATGAATTTCAAATTAAAAACTAATTAAGCATTTAGAAGTGTTTTTAACATCAAATTCTTGTATTTTAATTAATCTAATTGACGTAAACTTTGTTAACGTATAATTTTCTAAATATAATAACATTTTTTAATAATGAATAAAATCAAGGGGTCTGTTTTTTTACTTTTAATACAGCAATATTCACACACACTTTTGTAATTTTGTATTTTGGAGCTTTCACATAAGTTTTTCCATGTTTTTAATTAAGACATATCAATAAAAATCGTTAAATATACATTTATAGCGTTGTTTCGAATGTATAAAATTATACACGTGTTTTTTAATGCATTTACTAAAATGCATTAGCGTGCATCGAGATTTTATGACTGAACGTTTTAGAAGCATAAAAATTTTTATTTTCATGTATGTACTAGCTTAATCATGCAATGCTAATACAAGGTCTGAATAATTTCTTGGTGTGCTTATCTTAACTTAAGGTAATCATTTGACTTTAAATAATTTGTGCTTCTAGCATGACGTCCCTTACAGTAATGGAGATGCTAACATTCAATTAAATTGATGACATGTTAGGGAAATAACTCTAGTTATTGAACCTAAAAAGCTGACTCTGTTGATTTCATTAAATAGATGAGATTATCAGGGGATTTGTAGCGGTGTCAAAATTTTTGTATCTATGTCGATTGTAACTGGGGGATTTTAACCCTGTACAATCAAGCAAGTATAACCCAGCATTAGCGAAGTAATTAGAGGACTTAGGAGGCGTGGTCAGAAAATTTATTATTTGTACTGGACTGGTATACATATTCACGGACAAGTTGAACAATCTGGTGATATTTAAGACTGTTTTGTTTAAATCAGAAAGTGCATTTAGGACTCTAAAGTTGAAATACGAAATAACGGTAACTACATTAAATACTATCATGATTAATGAATTTCTAATAGTAAATTCGCGCTCTATACAGTTTTTTTTTCATTTTTTTTTTTTGCAATCAGAGTATACATTCTATAAGCTACTTTGATGTTATGTACCGCCTGTCCCAAATTCGAGGCGTATCATTGGGATATCGAAAACGGTAAGAGATAGAGAAACGGTTAAATTGTGGCAAAGAGACAAATGCACTCCAAAATCCTTCGTACCATGGTAGACGTACCCTGGTACGTTACCAACCACACATTACACACAGACCTCAATGTTCCATACATAAACACAGTTATCACACACATCACACACCACGGAAAGCTTAAAGCTCATCCCAATCAGTGAGCTTATATGAATCCGAGGCGAAGTCGCTGTATAATGGACTTCTTCATGACGCTCCCTTGTACAATATAAATAACATTGTACCGTGTGTCACAAATTCGAGGCGTATCATTGGGATCTCGAAAACGGTAACAAATAGAGGAACGGTTAAATTGTGGCAAAGTTGTGCATTTAAGGGAACAATAATTAGACATGATCAGATTTCAAATATTTTCTTTTGTTTTTGAGATAATTGAAAGCAAGTGATTTCTCGGATTTTTGTTTTTATTTTTTAAAGAGAAATCAAAAAACAGTTCACACTTCTTCATTGTCATTTCTTATTGTCTTTAGTATCATGTCATCTACATATCCATCTGACATTTCGGATTCCCACTCACCAACTTAATTTGTTTAAATACGAACCTGGATTTTTTAACTTTACAAATCACTTATTTCATTGTGGTTACCATAACAAATACTAACTAAGGCTACGGTTATAGTAGATGCGTATTCGAACGAATAACAATTCTGACGAATTCGTCAGAACAATGAAACAATGTAAATCTTATCAGAGTGGTTATAGTGAAGCTGCACTGGTCGTCAGATAAAGCACGAATTCGTCACAACAAGTTTGTCGTTCAAACGAGTTTGATCTTACATACGAATTCGTGCGTCGTTAAATGATGGACGTGGAAAAGCCCTATCTTTGAAAATAGATGTTTATGGGACATGAAAGACAAAACCTACCATAACAGAGACTTATCTCGTAGAAAGTGGGAAAAGATCAGTCAAGAAATGGAAGCTAATGGTAAGTATGTAACCTTATAAGCGACTGCTAAAGTATATAAATACTATTATTAAATGGCGTCAAATTGTAACATTAATAAAGTATATACACTAAAACTGGGCCAACTTATAATGTTAAAACAAAAGCGATGATGTAATAAATTGATCAAATAATTTTAATTAATAAAAATAATTACCAAATGATTTTCGCTACTGCCGTCGGCTCACCGGTTGATTAAGATGGGAGGGTTCAATTAACGCACCTGAAATACTGCATGCTTTTCCTCAGCTTAATTATTTTCACTTATCCTTAATTCAAAACAAATGTTATCTAAAAATTATGAAAAAATGATAAATTCTCGAGCGCCATGTTGTCCTTTTTTGATATATCTATCTAGGAACAACAAAACCTAGTTATTGAATACTATAAACAAATTAACACCAATGAAAATAAAATAACAAGTTATACATAAGTTTATTTAATATATGTTTGAAAACGAAAAAAATTCAGAAGTCATGAACTAAACTAAATTATAAAAAAACTTTACCTTTTAACGGTTCTGTACATACACTGTTACAGGTACTATGAAGCAGAATGGTTCATATGGTGAGGTCAATGTCTTGCTTAGTTATCCTTAAAATATGGAATTTCCTTGAAGTTTAATTCGCCAAATTTATTTGTAAAAGTATGTAGAACTTGCGTTGTATAGGTAACTCAAGTAAAACTTGCCATTTAAAATAATAGTACAGTAAAATATTGACTTATACGTGCCATTAAAGATTATTAAGTATACAAATTAAGTGATTAAAAAGGTGCGTACTTAAAAAGTAAGTAATTAAAAAATAAGTACGTAAAAAAAGTGCCTAAAAAAAAGCAAAGGCTTTGGTTTTAAATATAATGAGAAAAAAAATAACTTACCACCAAAATTCTGATGGCACCAAAATATAAAAAATTAAGTAAAAATCATGCTTATTGCTGTTAACATTCAGCATTAAGTGAATTAAAAAAGCTTTCAGAATAACTCAAGTGTATTCCCCTAAAAGTCCTCACGCTTGCGCGGATACAATAATATAAATCCAATTTTTTTAAGAAAGGGAACTAAAACTATTTATGTAATATTACACCCAAAAGATTTGTTCTAGGAAATGCCAATTAAATTGCCATTCTCAATTCTACATATTAATAATTAAAAACTTTTCTAATTTTACGCCAAATAAATGAACGATCCTTAAATTAATGTACTTTTTAATACAACCACAAAAAAAGGTTGTTACAAGTACCTTAATTTATTTCTATTCTTTTACTTATAAACAAAATTAAAATTAAATTTAACATCGAATATTATATGTTCATAACGTAGTTACCTAAAAATATTATATTGGAATTGTAGTTCACCAGCAGGACTGACAAAATAATTTTTAAAGGCTCTCTCACTTCACTCGCTGTTTTTCCATAATGATTGTATCGTCTGGTAAGAGGTAATTTATTGTCTGTTATATTATTATGTTCAAGTGATGTCGGAACACCTTCTTTATCAATAATAATGTTATGTAGCAGACAGATACACTTTACTAGTATATCGACGTTTTCTGGGTTAATTTGTAATTCCGTTTTTAAACATCTCCACTTAGCTACCAAGATTCCAAATGCGCATTCAATACAACGTCGTGCTCTGGAAAGTCTGTAGTTAAAAATCAGCTCTTCGTCTGTACAATTATGTCGGGAATATAGTTTTAATAAATACGATTTTAATGGGTAAGCGTCATCACCTATCAAGACAAACGGGACTGAAATATCTGTTGATGGAATATAGTCATTATTTAGTATATTGAAAGTACGTGTTTCCAAAGATTGGTAAACATTTGACAGGGAAAATATTCCTCCGTCACTTTGTGTGGCATAAGCACCAACATCGATAGTAATGAATTTATAATTTGCGTCAGTTATACCTTGCAATACAATCGGAAAGTATTGCTTATAATTGTAATATGCCGTTCCCGAATTCTTTGGGCATTTAATTCGAATGTGTTTTCCGTCTATACACTCAACACAATTAGGAAAATTCCACTTTCTGAAGAACTCCTTTGCAATAGCTTGTAAATGGTCTGTAGACGGTGGAGGCATATGTTTCTCATGGAAAGAATTCCATATGACACGACAAGTCTCGTAAACTATTTGTCGTATAGTAGTATGCGCAATTCTATATGAAAAACTAAGTGCTCGAAACGACATCCCAGTAGAAATAAATTGAAATAAAAATAATTTTGTCAGTTCTACTTCAATAATCTATATTAAGAAGTGTTTTATTTTTATTTACAGTCGAAACTACTAAAAATAAATGGAGAGGTTTGCGAGACACATTTCGTAAAGAATTGCAAAAACTCCCAAAGAGAAAATCGAGCGATGGAGAGGGCCCTCTTAAAAAAACGTCAGGGCCTTATTTTACCAGCATGATGTTTTTAAGAGATCAATTTGTGCCCCGTAATTTACAGAGCCAGTATTCCTGAACCTCTTGAGAGTGACACCAGAGTAGACCTTACTGTACAAGATTTCGAAAATACGCCCGAAAATGACACTAACACAGAAACAAATCCCGATCTGGAAGAATGTACTAATTCGGAAATAACTGAATCCGAACCAATGATACAGACATCATCTGAAAATGTTATGGCTCCTCGAGCTAAATATACCAACAAAATGAACGTTCTTGAGAAACTTTTGGATATCGAACAAACTAAACTAGCCGAATTTAAAAGAAAAGTAGACGTTTCCAACAAAGATAAAAATCAAGAGATTACCATTTTCTCATGAGTTTGTTGCCAGCTCTCCGAAATGTTTCAGAACCAAGGAAAATGTTCGTGAGAACACGATTGCAACAAGTATTTTGTGACGAACTGATGTTTGTTCACCTGTCTTCAGTTTCACAGCAAGTGCTTTACAGTAACCCTTCTTCAACAAGTAATTCAACAAATCGAACTTGGGAAAGTATTCCTACCTCGCCTACGGACGTGACAACCCCATCCCAGGACAACCCCAATAGCACAGAATATTACCTCACTACTTTAACTTCGCATTTTTCTTCACACGACCCTAGTAACTGAAGATACGTGTATTTAAAAGTTATTACATTATAGTTAGTGGAACAAAGTTTGTATTTCAATTTTTGATATTAAATAATAAAATACCTGTAAATAATGTTCTTACCTTAATGTGAGCGCAAGTCTTTCTTCTGGCGAAATACATGTGCGAAAGTTTGATTGCTTATAGATATTTGCATCGATTCCATTAAGTATGTAGGAGAATGTTTCTGGTAACATTCCGAAATATTCTGCAAACTTATTTGGTTGACTCAGTAATTCTTGAAATAACGTGTGATATTCCCCATTCGTTTCCCTTGAAGTAAAAACCTTATTCGTACATTCACTTCTTCCACTCAAAAGTTATATTTTTAATAACAAAGGACTTTCGAGAAAGTAAACATCAACATCCATTTTGTGAACTTACGAAACGACTACTGACCTTCGCCAGTATCCGCATTCACTGTAACCACATATTTCAGAAGAAAAGTTTTGACGAATTCGTCAGAATTATTATTCATCCGAATACGCATCTACTATAACCGTAGCCTTAGGTTGGAGTATTTGTTTCGTACCCAGACAGTCATCATCAAGCTCCTAATATAATTATAATTGTTTTGAATACGGCCCTGTAATATTTTAAAGCATTTTTGAAGATTTTTATTTATCTACTGGAAAGAAGTTGAATATTCGTTTCGTGTAGAAAACGCAATAAGAACATAGGTATATGGAATAAAAAACAATGAAAACTACTAAACACTAAAGGACATAAAGAACACGTAAGAACCCTTACAGCAAGTGCTCAAACATGTACCCCCGTTATTGAATGCAGCATCTTACCCGATTGTTTAACTTACTGACAGCTCTTTCAAGATGTCTACGTGGAATGGGCTCTTATCGCTCGTATTAAATTATTTCTTGAAATTTCTGTATCTTGGGGTGTATCCTTGTATAGACGATTTTTTCAAATACCCTCAAAGAAACTAATCCAGAGGGTTCAAATCTGGACTTATCGGAGGGCCATCTTATAAAACCTTTATTTGCAATGCACTGATGTCTAAAAATTCGGTGTAAATATCTTGTAACCGTTCTGGTGTTATGAGGAGGAGCCCCATCCTGGAGCCACCACATCTGAGCGATTAAATTAAGTGATTAATCTTCCAAAGCAACCAGAACATCATTTTGTACCAACTCTAAGTATTTTTGAAGGGTAAGACGACCATCGTAGATGAAAGGACCAATCATACAAACTTGTCGGTTTTGCATTGGACTGTCCACTGACCAGTAATGTTCATTGTTTCTACTAAACGTTACATTAGTGGGAAAACTGCATTCATCAGTCCAAAGAACGTTCTGTACAAAATTGTCGTCAATGGCCAGTTGATCATTGATCCAATTACAAAAATTTAACTTTCTTAGGTTATCTCCTTGTTGGCTAACATGTACTTTATATGGTTTATATTTTCTACATTTAAGTGCTCTCCAAATGGCCATTATTGACACCCTAAGCTCCATGGAGAGATGCCTTGTGGACATCCGAGGATTGTTACAAACCTAGAATGAAAATAAAGAAAATAAAATAATTCCTACGACACAAGAGGTCACAACCACTGCGGTCATATTAAAAAGATGCATATGAATCTTATCATTTATTATTAATTAAAACTTTTATAATCAGTTGTAAATAATCTGCAAATGTTACAGTCAGTACAAACTTATTTGAGTATCATTATTTAAGATGTTGGTTTCTTAATTACTTACAGGTTAATCCACTAAAATAAATAATAGGGACAATTTAACCCATGTATAAAAAATCGCAGTGCAATTTTCACTTTGACAGCAGCAAAAGTTACCTACAAGTTGTACAACGACAAACGCAATAGTGGTTTTTTCACTTCTTTATTTTCTAATCAATGATCGCAGTATCCGTTCCCATATACAGTAGATTCAAATGTTTTTAAATGCAAACTACACACATATTGAACTATATTGATGTTTCATAATTTCTTGTTCATTAAATTGTCCTGCCTAATTACACTCGAGGTTTGTATTTATACCGAGTAAATTTGTGTTGTTTAAATTCGAATCTGTTTCCTTTAGCAATTTGACTCGAAAAACTGTTAAACTAAAAATGCTAAGTGAGAATTTCAATTTTGAATATCTGCATTGTTCTTATTGTGTTTTCTACACGAAACGAATTTTCAACTTCTTTCCAGTATATGTTTTATGATGACCATCACAATAAAAATCTTCAAAAATTCTTTAAAAAATTACAGGGCCGTACTGAAAACAATTATAATCATATTAGTAGCTTGATGGTGACTGTTTGGGTACGAAATACATACTCCAACCTAACGTAGTATTTGTTATGGTAACACAATGTAATAGGTGATTTGTAAGGTTAAAAATCCAGGCCCGTATTTAAAAAATTAAGTTGATGATAAATGGGGGAATCTGAAAAGTCAGATGGGTATGATATTAAAGACATTAAAAAATGACAATGAAGAAGTGTAAACTATTTTTTATTCCTTTTGAATGGCGCTACAAGAAAATAAAGCCGAAATCCGAGAAATCACCTGCACTATAACCAATCTGATAAAATTTACATTGTTTCATTGTTCTGACGAATTCGTCAGAATTATTATTCGTTCGAATACGCATCTACTATAACGTAGCCTTAGTTAGTATTTGTTATGGTAACCACAATGAAATCAGTGATTTGTAAGGTTAAAAATCCAGGCCCGTATTTAAAAAATTAAGTTGATGATAAATGGGGAATCTGAAAAGTCAGATGGGTATGATATTAAAGACATTAAAAATGACAATGAAGAAGTGTAAACTATTTTTTATTCCTTTTGAATGGCGCTACAAGAAAATAAAGCCGAAATCCGAGAAATCACCTGCACTATAACCAATCTGACAAGATTTACATTGTTTCATTGTTCTGACGAATTCGTCAGAATTATTATTCGTTCGAATACGCATCTACTATAACCGTAGCCTTAGTTAGTATTTGTTATGGTAACCACAATGAAATCAGTGATTTGTAAAGTTAAAAATCCAGGTTCGTATTTAAACAAATTAAGTTGATGAGTGGGAATCCGAAATGTCAGATGGATATGTAGATGACATGATACTAAAGACAATAAGAAATGACAATGAAGAAGTGTAAACTGTTTTTGATTTCTCTTTAAAAATAAAGCAGAAATCCGAGAAATCACTTGCTTTCAATTATCGCAAAAACAAAAGAAAGTATTTTAAATCTAATCGCGTCTAATTATTGTTCCCTTAAGTGCGCAACTTTGCCACAATTTAACCGTTCCTCCATCTCTTACCGTTTTCGAGATCCTAATGATACACCTCCAATTTCGGACACACGGTACAATGTTATTTATATTGTACAAGGGAGCGTCATGAAGAAGTCCATTATACAGCGACTTCGCCTCGGATTCATATAATCTGACTGATTGGGATGAGCTTTAAGCTTTCGGTGGTGTGTGATGTCTCGTTTCTGGATAACTGACAAAATAAGTGATTTGTAAGGTTAAAAAACCCAGGTCCGTATTTAAAAAAATTAAGTTGATGATGAATGGGGGAATCCGAAACGGCAGATGGGTATGTGGATGACGTGATATTAAAGACATTAAAAAATGACAATGCAGAAGTGTAAACTATTTTTTGATTCTTTTTAAATGGCTCTACAAAAATAAAGCAGAAATCCGAGAAATCACCTGTTTTCAATTATCTCAAAAACAAAAGAAAATATTTGAAATCTGATCGCGTTTAATTATTGTTCCTTAAATGCGCAACTTTGCCACAATTTAACCGTTCCTCTATCTCTTACCGTTTACGAGATCCAAATGATACACCTCGAATTTGGGATACACGGTACAATGTTATTTATATTGTACAAGGGAACGTCATGAAGAGGTCCATTATACAGCCACATCGCCTCGGATTCATATAATCTGACTGATTGGGATGAGCTTTAAGCTTTTCATGGTGAGAGATGTCTCGTTTCTGGATAACTGTGTTTATGTATGGAACATTGAGGTCTGTGTGTAATGCGTGGTTGGTGACGTACCAGGGTGCGTCTACTATGGTACCAAGGACTTTGGTGTGCATTTGTTGGATTTAAGTTGTGTTGGACTTGCTCGCGTATCCTCAGAGTTCAATTCCAAAAGTCCATATGGGTTTTATGACGTCTTTGTACATGAGTGGTTTATTGTCGGTTGATAAATGTGAATTGCGACCTATTAGCCAATTAAGGTCCTTCATTTTCAATTATATTTGTTTCTTTTTCTTTGTTGTTTCCAGTTAAATTTCGAGTCCAGATGGAGTCCCAAGTATTTGACTGCTTCCTGTTCTGGTATTTTGACGTGATTAAGGTTCACGTTTGGAAAGTGAGCGTATAAGTTATGTGTGCCGATTTTGATGCGTTGACCTTTATTTTCCATTTTAACAGCCAGTTCTCTATGAGATTCAAGTGCTGCTGTAGTTTTGATGCAGCAGTTATTGGATCGTTCTCAGTTGCCAGTATAGCAGTATCATCAGCAAAAGTACCCACAGTTGTATTTCGAGAAATTGGTATGTCAAATGTATAAATCACGTAGAAGAGGGCACCGAGGATGCTGGCTTGGGGTACTCCGTATTGTACATCGTAACGGTCGGGGTTTCGCGATTTATTTTAGTTTCGATGTCTCGTGTCTGGAGATAAAAATTTAAGTATGGGAAAGCACTGAATTGGAAGGGTGTTTTTGATTTTGCAGAGTAGACCTGGATGCTATACCTTATCGAAGGCTTGAATTGCTTCTAGGAAGATGGCTTTCCATGGCCTGATTGATAATGTGCACTAACCGATCACATTGCTGTACTGTGAAGTGGGCATGTCTGAACCTAAATTGGTGGTCTGGAATCCACTCATCTGTCGTCTAACGTCTTTCGGATTTTTTCCGGGTTTCGGTATCATTACTATCTGGGCAGTTTTCAAGATTTGGCAGTAGTTGTCTTAATAGGCAGAGTTGAATATGTACATTAGTCTTAACTAGTTCTTTCCGTGGTTCTTTAATCATTATTGGCTGGGATTTAGATCTATGGCCGTGCTTTTTCGTATTAGTTTTAGATTGTTCTCAATTTCTTTCTGGAGAATTTAGATTCATAGCGTGTTTCATAGGTAGCCTTTTTGCTCTATTCTGAACTTTCGTTTAATTTGTTAGGAGTAAATACTTTTGATAAGTGCTTCAATAGGAAGGCTAATTCTTCTCGATTTTGGCCCATGGACCCAGTGGAATGGGTTAGTATGAGTGGTATACTAATTTGGTAATCCTTTTAATAAGGTTTCAGATCGAGTTGTCTTGCTTGGACAGATTTTGCACAATTTTTCGACCATGGAATTAGTTTTCATTTCTTGAAGCTTCGTTTCTCAATTTGCTACTTATCTGACTGTATTTTCTTCCGGATATTCAATTTTCGAATTTATTCTAGTTGTTTCATTGTTTTCGTTTTCGCCCGGAGTTGTTCATAGATCTAGCTCTGCGTTTCTCTGCTACTCATTTTTTAATTTCGTATGGGATGTTATTTACTGTTCAGAGTGGTTCAGTTCGTAGAGTAGAAAGTTTGGCAGCGCCCTGAAGTAGATGAATGAAATTTTCCGTTTCATTGTCAATATTTTTTGGTTTGTAGTCGTTCAGTTAGGCTTATGTTGTCATGTATTATTTGGTTATACATATCCCAGTTCGTTTTGGAGTTGTGAAGGCTGGGGTTTGTTTTTCTGGTTATCACTGATGTGCTTATGGTTGCTATTATAGGACTATAGTCTGAGGTGAGATCGTAGCTCAGGATTACTTCCGTATATAGTTGTGAAATTTGTATTTGATAATGTTGAAATACCTCCTAGTAGTGAAGTGTGTTCCACTGATTAGGAAGATATCGATTAAATTTATGATCCACAAATAGTTTTGTATCCAATTTGTGGCTCGGAAGGCCCAAAGGGCAACCCTAAGGAACTTAAGCCATTTTTATTTAATTTTGTTTACGAGCATAGTAATCATATTGAGTACCACGCTGTTCTGTTGCATTAGTTGATTAAATAGGTTTTTGAATTACTCTAAGAATTTGGTTAGTACGGTAATTGTATTATCTGCATTGTTTGTATTGTTGGCTGCCATTTCGGAGTAGGTCTCTTGTTGTGAGTGTGGTGTAGGTTGTAAAATTTGAGTGTATGCTCTCGAGGCTATTGGTGGGTTAGATGATCCATGAACATTGTTTCTATTATTTCCTATTATTAATCTATGGTAGTGCTCACAGCCTTTATAATTGGCTGGGTGATCCCCGCCGAATAACGCACATTTTGCCGGTGTGCCTTTGGTTTTCGCGCATGTTGTGGTATTGTGGGTTCCGCTGCATTTGACGCAGACGAAAGGTTTGTTACAATATCTTTTGGAGTGTCCACATTGTTGGTACCTTGTACATTGAATTCTATTTTTTTGTGAGTTCGCCGAGGATCTATTTCTATAATTTTGTTTTGAAGTCCTTTTATTTTGTAGACTTCTTTATTGTTCGCTGCTGGTTCCAAGTCTACGAAAAATAGATAAAGTGGCTCTTTGGTCATTCTGTGCCTTGCATTTATTATGTTTCGAACTTTATGCCCCAACTCAAGTAATTCTGTTTTTATGTTTTATGTACCAGTTAAGTGATGGTGATATTTTAATACGTTTGTTTCTCTTTCAGTTGGTACATATGGTTGTATATGTTTCCTGTACGTTTCTGGTGTTCCACTGCTGATTTTCACAACATTCTTAGCTAGAGTTTTTGTACAGTATTTTTTGTATTCTACTATTTCCTAAATTCGCTTTTTTATTTTGTAGTAGCCTAGTACTAGTTGGTACATGTATAAAGATTAGTGTGGTTTTGGTAATTTTGTAGCAGCAATGTTTTCCGTATTATACATGTCTGTTGCACTAGTTAGTACTTGATAATGGTTGTTGGTTTCGGTTATATCCGTATTATTAAATTGTTTCTTCACCTTCTTCCTTTTATAGCCACGTATGACTTCATTCTTGTTGGTAGTTTGGGTTTCTTCTTCGCGTTCACTTGTAGATGTCGTTATTTCCGATTGCGGATTTAGGTTTGGAGTATTTTTATAATTATATTGCATTTGTGATCGGGCTAGTAATATATATATATATATATATATATATATATATATATATATATATATATATATATATATATACAGGGTGGTCCTTTTAAAGTTAAAGTACGCCATGGACACTAGTTGCACCACATTAAATTTTTACCAGCTATAACGACAACAGCATTTAGAAACTAGGTGTCGTGTCAACGCAGGAATAATTTGTGGTCTAGAATCCAGTCATCTGGATTTAAGTCTTGTTCTTTAAGTATGAGTTTTCGAGGAGCTTTGAAAGAATTGGTAATAGGCTAATAGGGCGGTATGATGACGTCCTTCGGATTTTTCCGGGTTTCGGTATCATTACTATCTGGGCAGTTTTCAGAGATTTTGGACAGTAGTCTAGTCTTAATACAGAGTTGAATATGTACATTAGTTTAACTAGTTCTTTCCGTGGAAGTTCTTTAATCATATTGGCTGTGATTAGATCTATGCCTGCTGCCTTTTTTTCGTTTAGTTTTAGGATTTCGTTCTCAATTTCTTTTGGAGAAAAGATTCATAGGTGTTCATAGGTAAAGCTACTTCTTGCTCTACTTCTGGAACTTGATCGTTATTGTTAGGAGTAAATACTTTTGATAAGTGCTTCGCAAATAGGGCAGCTCTCTTTCTCGATTTTGGCCCATGGGCCCAGTGGAATGGAGCCTTCACGTATGAGTGGTATCGCTAATTTGGGTTTACTCCTGTTTTTAAGGTTTCCAGATCGAGTTGTCTTGCTTGGACAGATTTGACACTAATTTTTCGAATGAATTATTTTTCATTTCTTGAAGCTTCGTTTTCAATTTGCTACTTATCTGACTGTATTTTCTCCGGATATCCGACGTGTCGTTTCGTTGCGAGGTAAATCTAGCTCTGCGTTTCTCTGCTACTAATTTTTTAATTTCGTATGGGATGTTATTTACTGTTCAGAGTGGTTCAGTTCGTAGAGTAGAAAGTTTGGCAGCGCCCTGAAGTAGATGAATGAAATTTTCCGTTTCATTATCAATATCTTTTGGTTTGTAGTCGTTCAGTTAGGATTATGTTGTCGTGTATTATTTGGTATACATATACCAGCTTGTCTTGGAGTTGTGAAGGCTGGGGTTGCTTTTATGGTTATCACCGATGTGCTTATGGTTACTATTATAGGACTATAGTCTCAGGTGAAATCGTAGCTCAGGATTACCTCCGCATATAGTTGTGAAATTTGTATTTGGTAATGTTGACATACCTCCTTGTAGTGAAGTGTGTTTCACTGATTAGGAAGATATCGATTAAATTTATGATCCACAAATAGTTTTGTATCCAATTTGTCGCTCGGAAGGCTGTTGGTATTCCAAAGGGCAATCCTAAGGAACTTATTGTTGTGTTTGTGTTGTGTTTGTATTGTTGGCTGCCATTTCGCTTGTTGTGAGTGTGGTGTAGGTTCTAAAATTTGAGTGTATGCTCTTGGGGCTATTGGTGGGTTAGATGATCCATGAACATTGTTTCTATTATTTCCTATTATTAATATATGATAGTGCTTGCTCATAGTCTTTATAATTGGCTGGGTGATCCCTCCGAATAACGCACATTTTGCCCGTGTGCCCTTGGTTTTCTTGCATGTTGTGGTGTTGTGGGTTCCGCTGCATTTGACGCAGACGAAAGGTTTGTTACAATATGTTTTGGAGTGTCCATATTGTTGGTACCTTGTGCATTAAATTCTATTTTTTGTTAGTTCGCGGAGGTTCTATTTCTATAATTTTGTTTTGAAGCCCTTTTATTTTGTAGACTTCTTTATTGTTCGCTGCTGGTTCCAAGTCTACGAAAAATAGATAAAGTGGCTCTTTGGTCATTCTGTGCCTTGCATTTATTATGTTTCGAGCTTTATGGCCCAACTCAAGTAGTTCTGTTTTTATGTTTTCTGTACCAGTTAAGTGATGGAGATATTTTGTTACAACTCCATATGCTTGTTCCTCTTTCAGTTGGTACGTGTGGTTATATATGTTTCCTGTACGTTTCTGGCGTTCCACTGCTGATTTTCACAATATTGTTTAGCTAGAGTTTTTGTACAGTATTTTCGTATTCTACTATTTTCTGAATTCGCTTTTTCATTTAGTTGTAGCCTAGTACTCCATGTATAAAGATTCGTGTGGTTTTGGTAATGTTGTGGCAGCAATGTTTTCCGTATTTATACGTGTCTGTTGCATTAGTTAGTACTTGATAACGGTTATTGGTTTCGGTTATATCCGCATTATTAAGTTGATTCGTCACCTTCTTCCTTTTATAGCCACGAATGACTTGCCAGTCATTCTTGTTGGTAGTTTGGGTTCCTTCTTCGTCTTCACTTATAGATGCCGTTATTTCCGATTGCTGATTTAGGTTTGGAGTATTTGTATAATTATATTGAATTTGTGATTGGGATAGGTGTAAAGTAATTGATAGGTATTTGTTGAGTTGTTTGGAGTATTAGATTAGATGCGACAGGAACGTTTGTTGTTCATCATCTGCGTAGAAGAACATTTCGTAGTTGCGTTATTAATAAAATGGCAGAAAACTATGGTTTTATTAATACCATTCTTTGTACTGACGAAGCACATTTCACTAACTGCGGTTTATTTTATTGCCATAATGAACACCACTATTTCCAAGAAAATTCACACGTCATTATACCACAAAATTAGCTTTGGATTTAGAGTCTTTTTCGTGACATTGAGGAATCGTTTAACTTGAGCTATAATTCTTAATGGGAGTTTAACTGCAACACGTTACCTGGAAATGTTGCAAACAACGATAGAAACTTTTGAATGAATTTCCCTTGGCACAAGGTTTGGCAATATCGTATCAGCAAGATGGTGCGCCTGCACATAGCTCCAGGCATGTGATTAATTATATAATAATCGCTTTAATGACAGAGTAGTAGATACAACACATCCATTATATGGCCGCCCAGATCAACCGACCTCGCACCTCTTGATTTTTTTTTGTGGGGCACTAGAAGAAATAAAGTGTATGGTAGCAATTTGACTTATAATAATGGTAATGAATTACAAGAATCTGTGCAAGCGTTAAATATTGCTAATCTCCATACATTGCGGAAAGTGACTGCCAGCATTTTAAAACGATGTAAATTGTGTTTGGCGAACAATGGCATCATTTTGAACATTTGCTGATTCAATTAGCTATTTTTAGTTTTAAGATTAATAATAAGGTTGGAAGGTCAAAACAACAGATCGGTTTTTGTAAACAGGCAATTTGAGCTGTAAACAAATGGTCCGCTTAAAATTCATAAGTAGGATATGAAAGGAAAAGTTATTTATATATTTAATAAAATTAATAATAATTTCTAATTGCACATTTACTTTTGAACTTACTCGTTCATAAAAATCATAATTGTTCAATCATTGATGGCTGATTAATGTTCCTTACAGCGGTTTCAGTAACAGTGTGTTATAGGCAACATAAGCAGTATACGAGAATGTAACGGTATGGGTAGATGTACGATGAAATGTGTGTGAAGTGTTAAAATTTCAACTTTTTATCATAGTGTTCCGCTCTTAAATATCGCGGTACGTTTTCCAATAAAAGTTTGTGAACAAAACAATAAAGATGATACTGTCGCCTTATAGTAGTATTGAAAATTGAATTACATGTGTTTTTTTTTATTGTGGACCTGAGCAGGCTAAATTTGGCCTATCGTGCTAAAGCACTCAGGAACACTTAGGAGGATGGATATAGGGATAATGAATTGCTAATAGATGCCTATGAACAGATACCTTAAATTTTCTCATGTCATAAATGAGAGAAAAGCAGGAACTAGGGAGATCATTCCAGAGTTTAAAAGCCGTGTAGAAAATGTGGATTGCGCCCGTTTGGGACAACAAGTGGAGATTTGTACTGCATACTGATGATGTGAATGAGCGAACCGAGTTTTTCTCGCAAAGATAGCCCGAGATGGTATCAGAGAATATAATTCAGCAGCACAATAGCCGTTGTAATAACGATAATACAAAGAAAGAACTGAAACCATCCTTCTATGCCCAACGGACTGTATGTGAAAAGTTAAGGACGGGTGATTTATAAGCCTAATCGCTCTCTTTTAAATACGATCAACGATATCGAGAGCGTATTGGGGAACACTAACCCAGAGGTGAGAATTATATCCAGTTGTTGAGAGGTAAAGTACTGCTAAGATCTGTACAAAAGCTTATTTTACGAGCAGCTGTTTTGGTAGCTGACAGAAGATGGTCAACCCATGAGAGATTTGAAGATACAGTCATACCCAACAGAGTAATAGAGTCTGAAAACTTAAGAACTGAGCCATTCATACTTACAACAGGAAATGATTTATCGTTTTTGGCGGACACAAGGCAACACAGAGTTTTGTTAGCATTAAATTTAACTAGATTATTGCTTCCCCAAGGGGTTAGTTGTTGAAGGAATAAGGTCATTTATGTACAGCAGAAAAGTGTAGGCGCTATCACGGATCGCTGTGGTACGCCCGCGTTAATGCTCACTTCATTTGAAAAAGAGCCATCAACTACGACACGTATTCGTCTTTTATCAAGGAAACTAGAAACCCAGTTGATGAACGTATTATTTAACCCAAACGAGGTGAGTTTGGCAAGTAAACACTTATGTCAAACTTGGTCAAATGCCTTTCAGATATCTAAAGCGACTACAACTGTTTCACCGGACTGCTCTACTGTATTGTTCCAAACTTGGGTCACAAATGAAAGAAGATCACCTGTTGAACGACTTTGCCTGAACCCATATTGGTGGTCACTAAGGAGTTTGTTAGTCTCAAGGAACGTGAGCAGTTGCTGATTGATGGTTTTTTCCATGATTTTAGACAAAATGGAAGTGATGGCAATTGGTTGGTAGTTTGAGGGATCGGTCTTATCGCCTTTTTGGGAATAGTATAAAATAGATTCACATGTGCTCGTCTATTGAAATCCCCTGCATGGCGGATGCAGGAATTTTGAGCTTCATGTAACCGATCGCAATTGGTCTTAATCAGTCGGGGCCATACATAGTATCACAATAACCAAAGTGTGGTAAAATGAGCGAGATTATCAGTTCGAGATTGGTACTAGCTGCAATTTGCAATAAAATTGATTATCGTCGGCAAAATAATGACAATCAAGGACTCTTCCACACGTACACACATATGCTGCATATGAATTAAATAGAATAGGGCCAAGAATTGATCCTTGCGGAACACTTCTAGATTTTAACAGTTTGATTTCTTCACTCTACAGCAGCCGTCGATAATTCGTAGCACTTAGTTGAGGCTAGAAGGAGGGTGTAATTAATTCAAAACCTTAGAGTAATCCAAAGGAATCAAATAGGTAACTTTTGATTCATCCATTGCATCAATTAGCTCATCTACCAAATCGGTAAATGCAGTAGCAATACAATATCCAGCTCTATAACCAAACTGTTTTAAAGGAGGAATACTGTTATAGCTGATGTGATCCCGAAGCTGATAATAAACCGTTCTTTCAAGCACTTTTGAAAGAATTGACACTATGCTAATCGGGCGTAAATCGTTATAGCTTTGACGTGAAATACATTTGGCAAATGGGCGAACTAAAGCTTATAATAATTCCAGTTAGCCAGAGTTAGTTTGAAGTTACAATCAAGTTTGAAGAGAAGCCTTATGTGAACTTAAGGCTTTATTGAGAAATCTAAACATAAATTTAACAATAGGTAACTTGGGTTTACTAAATCTAATTTTCCTAACAGGCGCTACATTATCTAACACTGTCATTATTTTATTAATTAGTCACTGATAAAATTATGAGATTCATATACAATAATTATATCTACTATACTACCATTTGCACATTTCTTTTTGCTTGAAGAATGCAGCTTTGCGTTTGATACTGTATTGATTTCTTGCATTTTGCATAATTGAATTTTAACGATACTCCATCTCTAAGTCGTATTCCCGCAGTCAGCCACCATGAAGCTATTCGTAAAATTATATCTCTTTAACAGGGTGGTTTTATTGCCACGCAGTCAGTCACCACCTCCAATTTCATGCTAACCAGGTACACTTTAAACCGTGTAACACTCTCCACTATAGCAAGAGTCTCTACCTCGTACTATGGTACCCTGTACGGTTAGCATAATGGTTCGCTTGAAATACTCTAATACTCGTCACGCAGTGTCTTCGCCTTCCCGCATCTGTGCCAACAAAGCGCCTAAACCCTAATTACTACCATAGTTTGCTACTCAGTTTCCGCCTTACTGTGATACAACACCAAAACTGGCCTTGACATCAACGCAAATGCCCCATTTAACATGTTAGGGGTCTGCTTTAAGACCGTGCCACATCTTTCTTGGTTCATGCAAATGGACTTACTGATATTCAAATCATAACTACATAATTCACATTATGATTTGAATTGTAAGTAACTTTTGCCATACTTGACGTTGTTATTTATAACTGAACTATAAAAACGTAACCAGCTCTGATGTATGGCTTAAAAATCGAACCACTTTTTTGGAAGTGGGAATTTATAGTCTCTGCAAACTGAGATCTACCAGAGTCGATTATTTTTGCTAAAATCAGAATTTTACGCATTTATGAGACAAAAGAGTATTTAACTCAACTTTATACATGTTTTTTTTTACTTGATTCTACGATAGGACTAGCTTCATCACTGATAATTATTTAAATTCTACCTCTAACGTTCAGGTTTGTAACCAACATCAACACTGTTTATCGGTATAAAGAGAACCTCAAACTTTTTCTTTGACATTTTCACTTCCGTTAATACCAAAAGAACGATGACTTTTAAAAAGAAGTGTGTTAAAGCTTCATGCTTTATATTAGTTAAACGCATTCCATGACCATTTATTTATAGAGGCACTGAAATTATAGGGTCTCTATAACTACATTCCAAAACTGATAAATAATATTTCTTCTTGCCTTATTTGAATCTGTTAAATATTTTAAAGTACCTTTTGTTTTATTGTTGTATTAGCTTTTTTCATATTGGGCAGAAACTGTCACAATTATTTATTTTTTTGGTTACCTTTAAATTTCAGATGGTTGCGCAGTAAGGTCGGGTGTTTTGCTTGAAGTTACGTGATTTAATTTTTCTATTTTTACCTATAACTATTTACGGCTACTTTATGCAGATTTAGAGTTTAGTTACTTTAACTGATTTCTTCTTATTGTGTTTTACTACCTTATTGTTCTAATTTAATTAATAATATTTGTATAAACAGGTATAAACCTGTCTGTAATTTCTTAATTTTATTTTTTAAAACAAGACGGCCTTTTGGGGTTTAATAAATTAATAGAATGACATTTATCTTAATTACTGAACAAACCAGGTGTTGGGTTTTTGTTGAAAATTTGATTTATTTTTTTATCGCTCATTGAATAAACGAATTCTGTCTTTGTGTACATGGTATCTAAACCCTTTTCCAGTTTTCCCGTTCCTTACATTCGTTTTGGACTATTATAGTTTTATTTAAAAAAGTTCTGACAGCCTATCAAAAAGGGAACGGTTATACTAGTTTAGCGCAAATAATGCATACTATGGCGACTAAATGTAAATGATCTAATCACTACGCTAGGTGTTGGGATGCAATTGCTATATTATTCTGGATTGAATCCACTATTGTTTTGTGGTATTGAAGAACTTTCTTATGCCATCAGATACCTCATTAGAATAACCTTTATATAATTCTTAAATAAAATAACATCAACTAATAGACTCTTAAAATCATATAAATGTTTTAGCAGTTTTTCACATTGTTGCAAACCGATAAATCGATGATGAATAATTTCACAATATTTTGTGGCTTTAATTTATAAAAATTTAATGGTGCAATGGTCTTTGGTATGCACTTCCTTCAGCTTGAACTTCCATTATTTTAACTTTTCCATCTTTCCAATTACGTATGCTAAATCACCATAGCACTTCAGTAGTCTACACATGTATTCAATATTAATAATCATATTAAATGTACACATTGTATTTCACTGTACAATAACAATTACAATTGTTAACCAAGAAATTATTTCTTTGTTAGACATGACTATTGTCGGCGCAAAAATATACTCGAGTTTAAAGCCGAATAAAAAATAAACATTGGGCCGATTCGAATGGGCTTGGTGTCTAATCAAATCCTGTCTATTTTTACGTTGTGTGTTCGTAACAACTGTTTTCTGAAGGCAAGGTAATTAACTACAGTGATATTAAATTAGGAAAAGCAAAGGTAATCATTACACTTTCCCAAATAACTGCTAATTTATTATCAAAGTAGTTAGTTATCTTGTGTTCAGAATGCTCTAAACATTACTGAAATTCGATAAACTTTCCTGTTACTAGCGATAAATTTTAGGAGCCATCATTAAAATTTATAAATAATTGCAAATCTATTATCACAGTGATCCCTTCACATATTATACCAAATTAGTGAAAATACCTATGTATTTTCTAATTTATTATCAGAGTAGTTAATTATATTGTTTTCAGAATGCTATAAACGTTACTGATATTCTGTCAACTTTCCTGAGCCAATAGTTTCGTTTTTATGTACCTCTAAATAAAAAATTTAAATAAAAAAGAATAAGCAGCTCAGCAACATGAAGGTAATGAAAATATCTTATCTTTTAAATTGAGTACTTCGAGTTAAAGATATCGCTATGAGTATCGCTATGAGGAAGGAATGAAATCACATGTAGTCTTACAATCAATAACGAGATAATGCGCTCAAATTCCTTAACACTACCTGTATATTATGATAAGAAAAAAATAAACAGAGTATCGATGCAGTTATCATCAAATCGCAAACAAATAAATTTAATTCCGGAAGGAAGTAAAGCGCGTCCTTTCATACGTAAAATTCTAAATATTAATTCGGGATAAAATTTTCAAGGTTTAGAATTCCCAAGATCATCTATGTTAATGACCTTACTTTAATTAATAGCTAACAGGTATGAACGGTATAATAATTACGTAGAAAACAAATGTGAATTTGAGTATACAGTGATAAGAGTAAAAAAAAACAATATGTAATATTACGATCAACCGTTGAATATACTTCGGTAATATTATCTTAACGGGATAAGGACCTCTATACAATACTATTCCTAAAAGAAAGCGTATACATCCTCCTAAATAGAAAATAACTCACAGGGGTGAAATCAATACTCGTGAAAATTACCATTCCTTAATTGATCGACGGACACCAATAACTCTTCAATCTCCTTTTGCGGACGCGACCTTGTAGCAGTACAGCAACTTTTCTGTCGTCAATTTTAACTATCCGGCTATTTACAAATTATATTTACGAATTTGGTGGCAAAAATATCTAATCTTAGACCAGCTTATTTAATAACTACTTCACCTGGTTTAATATACACAAACATGAATTTATTTGCAAAACGTTCCTTGTCTTTTAGATTCACAAAATTTATTATAGCGATATCTAATTACAGAAAACTCGTATCTGTCTAAGCGCCTGTGGACGCGCACGTACGTTCTCGATGAAGAAATATATTTTCCAAACTCTACCATATCATAATCCGTTAAAGCGCAATTTTACTCCAAAAATGAGGAAAGCACTAAAATAAACACTATGGACACGAAAATTGTACTTCTCCCCAACAAATAACACAAAAAAGGTCCCCGAGACGATTCAGTCATCTTTAAAAACCCACAAGGTGAACAGGAAGGTTCCCTCACGATAGCTTCAAGTAAAGCGGGTAGAATATAGGTAAATTATGTGCCCTCAAAGCTTACATCATCCGCTAAGCGTTCGACCACTTTCCTTAACATCCTTACTTTAACTAACCAAAAGAAACACAAAACGTCTTATCCGCTCAAAATCACGTCATCTTTTTAATCGTCGCACGAAAAAGTCTTCCACACTAAAACTGCATGATGGACTTGATACTTGGAAGCAAGATGCACACACCCGGTTTTTCAGTAAGAAACCCTGTTACTCAAATGAATGTTATATAACCTCCCCAATAGCTGCCCAAATCATAAATGAACTGGTTATCTTGGAAAAATGCGCAACTATTTAACCGCGACTGAACCTTTCGTTATAAAACATGATAACACAAATAAATAAAAACATCAAAAAGTTTTATTCCTTTTATCAAAACTGCGCTATTAAACTTTAAAACAAGAAATTCCTGGTATGTTAACATTTTAACTTAAAGTTCTACATATACCATTCGGAATCCTAATATTCATAAAAAATTGTACTACAAATTTCACACACAAATGACAATTGGTATGTCAATTCTTTGCTTGTGTACGCTTTTATCAATTTGGCATTAACATATATATATATATATATATATATATATATATATATATATATATATATATATATATATATATATATATATATATATATATACATATATCTGTGTATATATATATATATATATATATATATATATATATTATTTTTGTATCTCCCTGTATTAGCCTAAATATTAAAGTTTATGAATTTTCCATCTTTTTACAAAAAAGTTATACCTTGTAAATGTCTCTCCGAGTGACCGTTTTCAAAATATTTGCGTATAAATTATTCAGTACACCGTTTCAAATTCTCACATGTAAAATTTTGCTTGAAGTACCTAGGTTGTGATTAAATCAGATGCAATAATAAATGCTATAATTACTACAGAAATAACAACAAGAAAACTACAATACAAAAATATTAACATTTAATAAAAAGAGAGCATCTTTCGACAATAATTGTTCAAAGTGAATACCATTCACTTCAATACATTTGAGAATCCGTCTGCTGAACGACCGTCTTATCCTAAATAATAACTGATCGTTTCGAAACTGTTCGACAACATTTACAATTTTCTACCATAAGTCTTCTCGAGTGTTCACTGTTTCTTTATACACGAGCCATTTCAAATATCCCCAAAAACAAAAATCACGTGGATTGAAATCGGGACTTCGAGGCGGCCAAGGCGTCTGGCTTCCACGACCTATCCAGCGATGAGGAAATTGAACATTTAGATAGTCTTTGACACGTCTAGAGAAATGTGCAGCGGCTCCATCCTGCATGAACACCATGTTTTGTCTTAGTTCTAGGGACAAATCATCAAAATACTCGGGTAACTGAGTTTGCAGAAAATTAAGTAGATTTCGCCGTTTAAATTAGTAGGTAATTCGAAGGGACCCAATACATGGTTACCAACAAGGCCGCACCAAACATTGATTTTAAATTCATGTTGGAAGTGATGTTCGGCTACTGAATGTGGATTTTCTAAATCCCACGAATGTTTATTCCTAAAGTTAAAAACGCCTCTACGTGTAAAGGTTGCTTCGTCGGTAAATAATATTTTGTCTAAAACAATGGGTCGGCATTGTGCTGGATACGACAAAACGAGCGAATGCCAGTCTAGCTGGCAAATCAGCTGGCAGTAAATTTTGTACAGGCGTGAAATGAAATGGATACAGTCCTCCTCAGTAAGAATTTTGTGAACAGTGGATTTACCTAAGCCAGTTCTCGCAGCAAGGTGTCTTGTGCTTAGTTCACTGTTTTCAGCTACACGAATCAGAATTTCATCTTCCTGGTCAGGAGTTATAATCTTAGGGCGTCCTGTAGAATCTCGTTTGGGACGAAACGAGCCTTTTTCTCCCAGTCGATCATAGAGATTCTTGAAATTTTAAAATCTGGCTGTTTCCGACGTGGATACATTTCCAAATACCTTCGATGCGCCCTACGTCCATTAAATAATTTCTGCGCGTATACACAAATCATATCACGCATTTCTTCATTTGAAAACTCATTATGTCTGGGCATTTTGTACACAGTTATAAAAATTAAAAAACGAACAAAATATCAACAAACCCATAAAGTTGGCATTTACAATTATAGCATTTATTATTGCATCTGATTTAATCACAGCTTACTTCAAGCAAAATTTTTATGTGGAATTTGAAAAGGTGAACTGAATAATTTATACGCAAATATCTTGAAAACGGTCACTCGGAGAGACATTTACAAGGTATAACTTTTTTTTGTAAAAAAGATGGAAAATTCATAATCTTTAATATTTAGGCTAATACAGGAGATACAAAAAATTAGGTCATTTTAATAGATGTAATGTACTGTAAGTGGCGGCCTCTACAAGTGGCGTCCAAAATAAGAACGGATTTGAATTTCTCACCCCGAAAACCCCACATATCTAATTTTGTGCCGTTATGTCGCCCTGTTGATGAATTATTAAGAAAAACGAATTGCAAATTAACACTTTAACACCCTGTATCTCGGTTATGATCAACTTTAGGACTAAGGTAAGTTTGGCTAAATCGCAATATTTTTACCAAAGGAATATCCAGTTTTGCTGTGTACCATCAATTAGCGGACACATTGTATATATATATATATATATATATATATATATATATATATATATATATATATATCACTTGAGTTTGAAAACGAACGCAACGGCAGTACTTAACATTTAAATTTATGTGGCTCTTGTACTGATTAATTAATAGATTGACAAATACAACTCCAATTGCTATCAGAGCGTAAAAAAATTGTGTAACAAAGAAAATCACCTGACATTAAAATTAAATGTAAATATAGATAGGCTATTACCGCTTGAGTTTCACACTCGACGCTTGTTTTGTGTTAGTCGTTGCTTAAACATACCATAACTCTTATTTTGCGCAATATAAGCATTTCGCAATAGAGCTAATTGGAATCCATGTTTTAATATCGTCAGTGATAAGTTGATTTAATCGTGATCAAGAGGACACGTATGTATAAATAAAATTTTAGTGGTCCTTGGTTTGACCCTTGAGGCACTCCTGCAAGGAATCATATTTATTCAAATAACTTCTCCACATCTTAAATCAACCGAGCCGACCAAACCGTCAATAGAGTTTTATTATAATCTAATATAACTGCAACTGGTAATCATTTCTCGACTAGCTATTAACAATTGTCCCTGAAAGGGAAAATTAAAGATAAGTTGAAATCTGTAAAAAAAAATAAATAATTCATTGCGCAATCTCTTACTTGACTTTGCTTACTTTACAATCAAATGGAAAATATTAAAATGCAGTTTTTAATTGTACCTTTAGTTTGTTAAAATAGTGTCTTTGTAAGTACAAAATTCTAAATTGAACTAAAAGTAAAGTTTAGTGTCCTAAGAATCAATAAATAAACGATATAGTTACACATAGACAAAATAAGTTCGATTGTAACTTAGAAAACCATCAACATATAAGATTTAAAGGTTTATTATCTACGCCAACACATAAACCTCTGTTACAAAATCTATAAATTTTACAATATAGTATATATCTAGACTTTGTCGATTATATTGCAAAAGGAAGTTCAATAAAATACGTACTAACGTGCATGTAAATTCTATTTTCATAAAAATGTATTCGTTAATGGCAAATTTTTGGCCTCTTTACTGTTTGTTTATTTTTCTGGCTTTAAATTGAAAGAGATTGTCACATAAGCAGAATTTTTATGCTTCTTTACCAAACATAATGTTTTATGACGGTTGGTTCTTGTCTAACATTACAAAAATACACTCCTTTTTGTTATAACTATTATTGCTTTATATTAACACAAATTCATGACGATTGTACAATTTTCAGGAATTGCGTGATAAATTTCCAACTTTGTAACAATTTTTTTGCTTCTAATTTGTAGTGAACAAGGTTTGTCTATTTGAATACTGCGAAATTAGACAAGGGTGAAACTGTTCGGTAGAGTTAGTTACCCTATTTCTTTGTATACCGTAATAATATAACAAATAGTGGTTTACATATCAACGCAATGAAGCTGAAGTTTATAAGACGAATTTGGAGTATGGTAGGCAAGTCCCTCTGAGCCGAGCCCAATAAACCTTAAAGTCTTAAAAAACGAATTTATTGTCAAGGTGTACACAACATTTTTATAACAGGAATCACTTGGTAAAAACATAACTTTATCTAGGATAGAAAAAGAGGGTACTATGCTGCTAATTTAACTGTATTATCGGGAAAATGTTTGCATTTTAATGACGGATCCAGAAAATTGTATTCTTTGTCCGGTTGTTTGATAGTAACATGATTTTAGTATTCATTGGCGGACTAAGGACTGAGACAGGATAAACCTTCCCCCCCTATTACGCTAATAACTTTCAAGGGAGATGAATAAAATCAAAATTTTTTATCTGGTTAGCTTCGGATTGACTGTCAGATTTAACTATATAATGTTTTTTATGACACAATCGAATACAGTTCCAAAATAATAACTCAAACGGAAATTCGTAGATTGATTTTGAATAAATTCAATGAAACTCCCCAATGTACTTTCAAAATAATCGCGAAGGAGTTTAAAGTGTGCCCTAAAGTTGTAGTGCATGTAATCAAGTGTTCCAAGAAGGATTTAACCTTTCTAGTAAGTCTATAACTGAAAGGCCAGAAGAATTTTATAGCCCAAAAAAAAAGGTGAAGAAAGTTGTCTCTGCACTGAAGATGAACTCGAACATCTCTAAGCGGAAATTAGCCTAGAAGTTAAGTTATTCGGAGATTTAAGTACGTTGAATCAAGAACAAAATGGGCTTCAAGATCTGTAATGTACAGACAAGGTAAAAAAGCGAACACGAAACTGATTTTTTCTTAAAAAAACGTTGTATTATGAATGATAGCATATGTTCCCTGCAATTTTGATAAGTTGAATTTAGGACTAAAAAGAAGTCAAAATTCCCGAAAAAATTATTTCTTGTATGGCAAGCCATTTGCAGTTGATGGGAGAAAAGAAAATCTATTGTGACTTTTGGGCCAATAAACTGCGATCGAGGTACCCACTTTCTTCTGGTCTGAATTAACTTCGTGAAGACGACCATGAAGTGGTACGAAGATAGAAATATAATTTTGGTACCTAGTGAGGTTAACCTCCTGAATTGTCCTGAACTAAGGCCTACCAAGAGATAGCGAAAAGTTAATTAAAAAAAATTAGATCGTGATGGAAAGTATATCAGGCTAAATAAAAGAATTCTGTGATAATCGATGCGACTAAAATACTACGAACTGTAGTTGTTTAAAAATACTCTTTATAAAACAATTCATATTTATTTAATCGAACCATAATTTCCAAAGAGATTACAGTTTTTGAGAAGGAGCTTTTATTCTGTCTCAGTACTTATAATGATAAGGTGTAACGGCCGCATGCCAATGCCAAAGTGACCCCTGAGGAGATTTGGATATGTTCAAACAAAAATATACATTGTTAACTAATTTGAATCATCAAGCGTAATATTAAATGCTTAATTAACACTATTGATGATCAAGAGATTTATTAATTTTTTGTGATCTCCTTTGAATCACAAGTACTCCATGATGTTTGCAGTAATCTTGGTGCTTTCGAGTTGTTCATCATAACACTTAGCAAAACTACTGGAATTCGTACTTATATACCACGTGGTCTCTGGTATATCACTACTGGAGGTGATTAGAATGCTTGCAAATGTTCTACGAAAACAATGACGTGTGTGAGAGCCAATGCATACAATTTTGCAATGATACAGACATACCACAAATTCCGTAACTTCCCAGGGGTTGAGCAGTACATGTATGTTTTTGGTATTTGACAAAGAATCTATTAGGTGCCGTTATTTCAGCTCTTAATGCAATGTGTTTTCAAATTGCTAATAGTGAATTGCTTGATAGAGTGAAAAAGGACCTATTTGTCTT